>JAODAL010082118.1:0-11683 GCA_025379985.1 Phyllomedusa bahiana
AAATTCAAATGCCAGTCCTACCCCAAGACTCGCACCTCTCCAGAGAACAAGCCTTCAAAACTTCCCATTCAGAATGAAGTACTTGGAACTCCTGCTGAAATGAATGGAGAGCACTGCACAAGTTCAGCCACTTCTCTGTTCTGAATGAGTTTTGGGAGCCTGTTCTCAAGATAGGTGTCATTCACAGAGGTGGGACCCGCACCTTTCAGACATTTATGGCATATACTATTAATATGCCATATAGATCTGAGGTCGAAAAACCCTTTTGAGACAGATCTGTGATCGATGACTCCAGCAGGGCTGCACTGTCTACTGGAGTCTGAGGTAGTCTGGAATCATGCACTTGTCTTTACAGGGGACACTTTTCTTTAAAATAGACTTGGTAAATAGACTTCTGGTTCCAGTGGTAGTGGAGCTAGATACGGATTGTCTGAGGTCCGCTACCATTGCATTCCCAACCATTTAAATTTGCTGCATCAGAGGTACTGACCTGCACACTGGAGTCAATGGGAACCATGTAACAACTGTTCTACCAGTGGATGGAGAGGTATCTTCTGAGAAATTGATATTTCTCTACCTCATGGGAAGGTACCCTGATACAAAAGGTTAACACTAAAGGTATCCAGGCGGATAGCCACAGATCTACAGGAGACTCTGGAAAACACTCTGCAACCTAGTTGGGTAATATCCAGAAAGACCTTCAACAGCATACAAATAGGCTGGAAGAATTGGAACATAGGGTTACATCTATGAATGTATGAACGTTCTACAGTTTGAAATCGCCCATACACCAATATCCGGCACATTACAGAACAGGATGCATGCGGGAGGCGGGGCGCACTAGAACCATATGAAGCTATAGAGTTATAGCCTTGTTATGGCAATTCCAGGCTAATTACTGCTGGAACAGGTAAACCACTTTCAAAGTGGTATACTTGAGCCAGAATTAATGTTTATGCGCTAGAATGCACCTGATTTATGACCCGCAGTAGACCTGGTTCATAAATCAGGGGCACTCTATACTATTGTTATGTGCATAAAAATTGGCGTCTTAACGCCAAACATCACGCATGTCACCCATAGAGTCCAATGCCTATGGTCTGAAAGTGACTCCATAACCACCGAATTGGGCTCTTCTTTTGCTAAAATTAGAAAACCGCAAAGAAGAACTGGAAAAAAGGTCCCACCAGAGTAATTAACACTTGGTGGGACTGTCTGAATCTATAAAACCAGCAGACCTGCAAATGCTATGTGAACGGGATTTACCCAGAGAAATTGACTTTGATCATAAATATCGGATTGAGTGGGTGCACCACATTGGACCGGACAGAACCCAGAGTGAAAATAAAGGAGACTCTGCTTGCAACCATTCACGCCAAGTTGTAATGAAATTTCTAGACTTTAATGACAAGGTTAAAATACTGTAGCATACTGTAAAAGATGAACACCATTAATTATATAGGGCGACAAACTTCTACAATTTGAAGACTTCTCCATGGAAGTGCCTAAAAAGTGGAGAATATTTAGTTTACTCTGTTTTGAACTGTACAAGCACAAGGTATGAAATCATGTTTATTTCTTTATTTTGTTGAGCACCCCATACTATTGATCAGTGGCTACCGAAAATAATGAAATAAACATGATTTTATTGAATTAATTTTTTTTTTCATTCCCCAATATTATGGATCATTTTATATACAGATCGGTACAACTTCTGTACTCTTATCATTTGATTTCGGCCATGTACTGTTGTATTCCTGATTGTATTAGAAAACACATAGGAGCGTCGCTCGCTCTCCCATTGGTCCAAATAACCGCGCCTCTTTTAAGTTAGCCAATCACAGAGCTCGCTTGGAATTTCTTTTCCCCATAGAACTCTATGAGAAAGTAGCTCGCGCTCTGATTGACTAAGCTGGACGAGCCCCCGCTAGCTCAACCAGTCAGCTCTTTTCTGCATTTTTACTGTATTTTGAACTGTTCCTCCTTCTGAATATGATTGGTCAATATTTCTCCATAGGTTATAATGGGTCCCTGTCGCTCCTATTCTGATTGGTCAATACTCCTCCATAGGATATAATGGGCCACTGTCGCTCCTATTCTGATTGGCTGGTTTATGCCGACCAATCAGAAGAGCTTAAACAATTTGAATTACTGTATTTCCCGGCAATTCTCTATATTGCAATTCCTTATGTAGCGCCGGTCTCGGCGACAAACGCGTTGTTCGGGATTTAACTGATTTATTTTTATAGAAGGTTTCAGCGCTTTATCTGATAATGATTTACACTTAATAAAAATGAGTTTTTTATTCATACTCCATGCCGCACGGCGCTGAGAGCCGAGATTGCATTGCGCCGATCTCTCCATAGACTACAATGGGAGAAGTAGCTCGCGCTCTGATTGGCTGGGATAGCCAAGCCACCACTAGCTCAACCAATCAGCTCTTTTCTGTATTTTTACTGTCTTTTGAACTGTCCCGCCTTTGATTTTGATTGGTCTAAACTTCTCCATAGGTTATAATGGGTTCCTGTCGCTCCTATTCTGATTGGTCGAGATAGCCAAGCCCCCGCTATCTCAACCAATCAGCTCTTTTATGCATTTGTACTGTATTTTGAACTGTCCCGCCTTTGATTTTAATTGGTCAATAGTTCTCCATAGGTTTTAATGATTCACTGTCGCTCCTATTCTGATTGGCTGGTTTCTGCCGACCAATGAGAATAGTTTACAGAATTTGAATTACTGTATTTCCCGGCAATTTCCAAAATCCTAACTCTTGATATTGCACCGTTCTAGATTTTTGGAAAGTGATTTTTTTTTAAGGTATTTTTTATTTTTGAGGTTTGAGCTCTTTTCTGAGAATGTTTTCCGCCTTTATAAAGGCGATTTTTTGATTCATACTCCGCACGGACATGTTGAATGATTTCTCGCTGTTTTCCAGCCTGTCTCGAATCGGAACACATCTTTGGCGCAGTCCCTTCTGCGCCTAAGTCCCGCACTGCGCCCCATACACTGGCGAGGCGCGGCGGACTTTTCCCCGCATGTATGAGCGCACCTCCTCGGACGGCGAATATTAGGTGCAGCCCCGCACTGCGCCCATGTCTCCCCAACGTGGCGAGATTCATACATGTCGCCCTTGGTGTCTGGAAAAGCCCCAGGCCCAGATGTTTACACAGGAGCGTTTTATAAGTACCTCTGTGACCAAGTAGCACTGGTCCTGACTAGCTATTTTAATGCCACTCTTTAGACTGGGGTTTCTATGGCCATTACATATAAACTGCAAACACTACTGGGAGGAGTTTATAAATATCCCACAGCAAAAAATTATTCAGGGGGCTTTTTATCACCTCCTATTACAATAAAAAAGACACAAGACAAGGTATTTCTACCTTACTTTGGAACCCTTGGTTCGATGCCTTAAGGACTCAGAACTCTTTGAGGGTATTAAAGTGGTTTTGCCAGGACGTGCCTTATCTGCTAAGAAGCTAATGTAAACAAGCCATGCTGAGCTGAGAGAGAGAGACACAGCCAGAGCACAGAGCCATGCATAAGGGATTGAGTGCAATGTTCACTCAAATAATCACACTACAACTAGTGGATTCTGTATACAAAAGACAACACATTTTCTCCACAGCAGCTTGAAAGCTTCTTCATGTTCTCTGTCATCAGATAAGAAGTGTGCTCTGCGCAAGCCTGGCCAGCAGCTCTTGTCAGGTAGTATCTAATAGAAGCTTTTAACCCCTTACCGACATTTGACGTACTCATACGGCAATGTCGGGTAGGGGTTCCCGCAAATTGACGTATGAGTACGTCATGGTGATCTTGCGCGCTCACAAGTGGAGCGAGCAAGATCGCGGCATGTAACCAGCGGTATATTACCGCTGGCATCATGCCTCATCCCCCACGGACGGAGTGAGCTCCGGCTGCGGGGGATTAACCCCTCGATGTCGCGACATCGTGGACACGACATCGCAGCTGGGGGCAGCAGGAGTGAGGCTACTACCAAAATCCCATCTCCTACCAGACAGCCCCGATGCTGAGACAGCATCCGGGTTGTCTGTGACGTCACGATCCCCACAATGCATTGTGGGCAGCGGGGACTGACAGTTGCCATGGAGACCAGTATACAGCTATAAGCTGGGGAAAAGTGTAAAAAGTGTGAAAAAGTAAAAAAAAGTGTAAAAAAGTAAATCACAAACACAAAAAATTTAATAAAAACACGTACATCGCCCTTTTCCCCTTTACAAACGCCAATCGCCCCAAAATATATAAAAAATAAATAAAGTACCCATATTTGGTATCGCCGTGTGCGTAACGACCCACCCTATAAATCTGTCATGTTAATTAACCTGTACGGTGAACGGCGTAAAAAACAAAACAAAAAACAGTCACAGAATTTCGATTTTAGTTCATCCCGCAGCACATAAAATGGAGTAAACAGTCATCAAAAACTCATATCAACATCAAAGTGATGCCAATTAAAATGTCAGTTCATCCTGCAAAAAAAAAAGTCCTGACACAGCTCTGTATACGGAAAAGTTAAAAAGTTCTGGCTGTTAGAAGATAGCGATGAATAAATATTGTTTTACACAATAAAAAAACTTTAAAAAAAAAAAATTGTGCTTACAAATAAAAAAAAACTAAATAAATTTGGTATCACCGTAATCGTCTCAACCCACAGAGTAAAACTAACTTGTCACGGATACTGCACGGTGAACGCTATTAAAAAAAATAAATAAATAAAAACATTTGCTAGGATTGCAGTATTTTCTTCACCCTGCCTTCCAAAAAACGGATTTACAAGCGATCATAAAGTCTTGTCCCCCCCAAAAAATTATACCAATGAAAACGTCAACTCATCCTGCAAAAAAAGTCCCTAAACAGCTCCATAAACAGAAAAATAAAAAAAGTTATGGCTCTCAGACTATGGCGATGCAAAAACGTATTTTCCTTTTCAAATAAAAGTGTTTTTATTGTGTAAAAGCAGTAAAACATTTAAAAAATATACAAATGTGGTATCACTGTAATCGTATCAACCTGCTGAGTAAAACTCGCATGTCATTTATACCACAAAGTGACCGCTGTAAAAAATAAAAATAAAAAACACTACCAGGATTGCTGTGTTTTGTACAAAATGCCTCACAAAAACCTTAATAAAAAGTGATCAAAGCATCATATGCACCACATAATGGTACCAATAAAAACATTAACTCATCTCGTAAAAAAACAAGCCCACAATCGGCTCCGTATGCAAAAAATTAAAAAAGCTATGGCTGTCAGAATAGGACAACATAAAAACGCAACTTTTTATAAACTCGCTTCTATTGTGTAAAAGTAATAAAACATAAAAAACTATTAAAATTTATATAAATTGTAATTGTACCGACCCCCATAGTAAAGTTATCCGTAATTTATCCCTATGGCAATACTGTAAAAATGGCCCAAAAACAATGTCGGGAAACCCGGGTTCCCCCTCCCTCCCCCCCATTTCCCGGGCCCCCTGCTACGAAAACCTGTGCGCCCCAAAAAGCAAAATACACCCCCAGAAAAAGGGTCCCGAGGGGTGTTGAACCAAAATGGGTATTTGAAAATTTTCCCTTTTAGTTTTTTGGGGTCTTTTTGGTGGAAATCCCTTCAATTTTTTGGTTATAAAGGCTATTTTTTAAAATCCCTCCCTTATACCTCTGCCACGGCCAAACAGCAGTTACACCCCATGTAGGTATTGCCGAACTTGGAAGAAATTGTTAACACAATTTGGGGTTTTTGGCCTTTTTTTTTCGCAAAGGATTCGAAAATAAATTTTTATTTTCCAAGCTAAAAATGGAATTGGGTCGATATATTTTATTTTCGTAGGGTTGTTCTTTATTTTTGGGGTGGTTATTATTTTGGAAACCCTTAGGGTGTCCGCAAACCTGAAATGGCGCTAAATAAATGTATGAAAATGAGACCCCAAATCCCGGGAGTGCACCTCTATTCTTGGGGTTGGGTGAGCCAAATAGGCTACTAGGGCCACATATGGATATTTAAACGGCAGAATCGTGGCATATAATGCATTTCCGATCACATTTACCGTATCTTGTGAATAATGAAAAAAAATTGAAAATCTGCAAAAAAAAATGAAATTTTGAAATTTCCCCCTCCACTTTGCTTTAATTTCTGTGAAATATCTAAAGGGTCAACAAACTTCTTTAAAAGCTTTTTAAATACTTTAAGGGGTGTAGTTTCTTAGATGGGGTCATTTATTGGGGTAGCTAACATACAGGCCCCTCAAAGCCACGTCAGAACTGGACGGGTCCCTAAAAAAATCTATTTTGCAAATTTTCTTGAAAATTTGAAAAATTTACTAATACATTTCTAAGCCCTTAATGTGGTAAAAAGAAAACTTTAAAAAATATGCAACCTACAGAAGCATATTGGGAAGCAGTTTTTAAATATTTTGGTGGAATAACTATCTGTCTTAAAAAGCGAAATTTTTGAACTTTGAAAAATTGCAAATTTTTGAAATTTTTTCATGAAATTTTTATTTTTTTCCAAAATAAACAAAATTTTTTTGGACAAAATGTTTCTGACTTAAAGCACAAGTGTCCGAGAATCACTTGAATGGGTAAAGTGTCAAAAAGTTATTCTCACAAAAAGGGACACATTTAAATTTTTTTAAAAACCAGGGCTCTGTCAGGAAGGCAAACGGGCTCCGGGGTAAGGGGTTAGTAACAAGGGCAGGTGGGCAGCCTTTTTTTCTCCAGGCGCAATTTTTGAAATCACATAAATTTGAAAAGGGGATTAAATCCCATTTTGGGGGTATTATATGAAACTGTCTAGGCCCTAAAATTCGTTTGCTGTGGAAAAACCCAATCGAGGCCCCTTTCTTTTTTTTTTTTCCCAGAACAAAAAGAAAGAAAGGGGTGTTTTGTTTGGGTTACTAGGGCAAAAAAGTGTTTTTTAGTCTAGACAGTTTTCTAATGTGGCCCTTGGAGTTGTTTGCTGTTGCCCAGTTTTTCAGGGGATGCCTGGGTTTAAATATCTACCAAAAAATTATCAGCTATTCTTA
Source organism: Phyllomedusa bahiana (assembly GCA_025379985.1). Lineage (NCBI taxonomy): Eukaryota > Metazoa > Chordata > Amphibia > Anura > Hylidae > Phyllomedusa > Phyllomedusa bahiana. The sequence goes on from JAODAL010082118.1 coordinate 7,043, forward strand.
CCGACAATCCTTGGCACCCTTTTTTCCCTTCTGCCCCCAAAAAATTTGGTCTCTGCCAAAAAGCCATTAAAAGCTCCACCCCTTTTAAAGACACATATTTTTCCTGGAAAGAAATTTAAAAAAAAAAAACCCTAAAATTACCTTTTCTAATTTCAAAGCTCATGCCTTTGTGGGCACATCCAGAGTTTTCGCAGGGTCATGACAACCCTATTTTAAACCCCTTTTGGGGGGAGAGACCTACTTCGTGGGCCAAATAGATTCAGTGATAAAAGCTTGGTGACTGGAACAAAGTTGGGGAACAAGTTTGAACTATCAGGCTCTTATTTTCTACCCATATCACAACTGCTCTCTTTTTGTCGCTCTAGATTTAGAGACCTATCAAAACAAGCAACACACTAAATTTGATGACTTGGTGACTAGAGCTAGGGAAGGATGCGGGGTTTCTCTTCTTTACTAATAATGTAGGGAACACATGTTAAATATTTCTTCCGAGACTTTTTTTTAAGAAGGGGCAAGTGAAGTTGGGAGATCACCCAATGGATGAGAAAATCCTGGAGGGATGAATGACAGTCAAAAGACTATAATTAATGAAAGATGGAGAGAGTTTAACTTCAAGTTAATCCATAATGCAATCTATGAATTTAACTTGCCTCCATCTGCAGACCATCCCAACAGGATATCCTCATGTCCTAAATGTGGAACTCTTAGAGCTGATACATGGCATTGTATATGGATGTGTAAGTTATGCAGGAATTCTGGACTAGGGTGACTCAAAATTAAAAACCAAATGAGACAATTTTCCCAAGCCAACTCTGGGAAACCCGCTCTTCCATTATGTTAAACCCGAGGGGGACATAAATTCAAAGGCCCCCAAAGATGTAAGCCTTGATGTCAAACCTGATTCTGTTACACCTTTAGTCAGGCCCGGGGCAAGGGATTTGGTGCCGGGAAAAAACACCAATGGCGCCCCCTTCCCCCTAAAAAATGGTGCCCTTTTGCACTAATTTCCCCTCCCCCCCCGCACCAGTTCATTCCCCCCGCACCACCCAACTTCCTTTTCCCTCAGCACCCCTTACTCTCCCCCTCTACACCGTTCCCCCGCCTGCTCATTTCATTCCCCCTCTGCTCAGTTCCTCTTTCCCCCTTGCTCCAGTTCCCCCCCCCTCTGCCCAGTTCATCTCCCCTTCCCCAGTTTCCTCTCCCCCTCTGCTCCAGTTATCTCCCTTCTGCACCAGTTCATTCCCTCTCTGCTCCATTCATCTCCTGCTCTGTCCAGTTATCTCCCCCCTTTCTCCAGTTCATTTTTCCCTCTGCTCCATTCATCCTCCCTCTGCCCAGTTCACTCCCCTCTGCCCCAGTTCATCCCCCCCTCTGCTCCATTCATCTCCCCCTCTCTCCATTCATCTTCCCTCTGCTCCTTTTTCATCTCCCTCTGCTCCTTCTCTCCCCTCTGTCCTTCACTTCCCTCGCCCCATTTTCTTTTTCTCCCATGCTCCATTTCATCCCCCCCCTTCCCTCCAGTTCATCCCCCCTCTGCTCCATTTTCATCTCTCCTTGCCCATTCATCTCCCCCTTTGCCCCAGTTCATCTCTCCCTCTCTCCAGTTCATCTCCCCTCTGCTCCAGTTCTCTCCCGCTTCTCCAGTTATCTCCCGCTCGCCCCAGTTCCTCCCCCCCTGCCCAGTTCATCTCCCGCTCTGCTCCAGTTCATTCTCCCTCGCTCCTTTTCATCTCCCGCTCTGCTCCATTTCATCTCCCGCTTGCTCCAGTTAATCCCCCGCTCGCTCCAGTTTCTTCCGCTCGGCTCCAGTTCACTCCCGCTCTGCTCGTTATCTCTCCCTCTGCCCAGTTCATCTCTCCCTCGCTCCGTTTTTCTCTCCCTCTGTCCGTTCATCTTCCCCTTGCCCCAGTTCTTCCCCCCCTCTGCTCCAGTTATCTCCCCCCCTGTTTAATTCTTCCCCCACTTATAAGCCTCCCCCGTGGAAGAGTGCCCATCTTTTATTTCACACTCCGGTTAGGGAGGGAGCTGAAGCTCTCCCACTCTCCCCAGTATGCACTTCTTGGCAGCTTCCTGCATGTGCAAGAAGCGTCAGACCCAGCCCGGGAGGTGGCAAGGTGTTCAACCCCCCCTGCACACTACACACGGCGCCCCTGCTCCCCCGACCCCCCCAGGGAGGGAGAGGGGGGGTAAAGGTAAACTGTGCCCCTCTGTTTTTATAAGGGGCAGCAGTGCTGGCCAGCACCTATATTTAGGGACCCGGGGTCAGCCCCTGAGCCGCTCCATACCTCCCCCCCTAGTGTCAGGCAGAGGTATGGCGCCCTAGGCGCCTACCTTTGCCTACCCGTCGTCCCGGCCCTGCCCCTAGTAGCAAAGTGATGCCTTCTAAAAAATTGGGTGAGTTTGAACCCCTCCATCACTAGCTATGGTCAAGGAAAAATAAAATATATTTTAATGTTGACACAATGGAAGTGGAGAGGCAAAGTAGGGAAAAAATCAAAGAGCTTCTTCACAAAATGAAACCATTTTATAACCTCAGCTTTAACGAGGCAGGAGCTTTCTGCCTACATCATTTTTGAAGATCACGCAATTATGCAGAGTGAGGTTCTAGGGTATATAAAAGAGTTTTACTTAAGCCGTGTCACACGGCTTTTTCACGGCGGGTTTGTGGCCGGATTTTCCTCGAAATCCGGGGAATAAGGGGGGGGTGGGGGGGGGGGCCGGAGCGGCGGTGGGCCCGGGTCCCCGGCCCCTTTGACTGTCAAACTACGGCGCTACGCGCCCTAAATAATGTGCAGTCACTTTCTCCCCCCGCGGGCGGGTTCGCCGAGCGGGGGGGAGCGACGGAAACCCCTGTTTCTATGGGGGGCAGTGGATTACCCAAATTACTCCCCGGGTTGGCGCCCCTACGCAGCGCAAAACCGCGCGAGACGGCGCCAAAACTGGGCAAAAAAGCCTGGAACGGGCCAAACAGGGGGAAGTGGGGATGAGACCGTTTGGGGGGTGCGGTCGGGAGGAGAACTTAAACAGAGATCTTAAAAAGAAAATCTTAAAAAGAGCTGCAATCTCAAAAAATATTTGACGTCTTTTTGTGCAAAATTTTTTTTATTAAACAATGACACTAAAATGTGTAAATAATTAATAAAATAGAGGATAATGTTTTTTACAAAGGGATCTGGTAAGTTGGAGGCCTGGGCAGAAAGTGGCAGATAGTTTAACACGATAAATGCAAGGTTATGCACATGGGGGAGGAAAATCCATTTCCATGATTACATTTAAAAATGGAAAAACCACTGGTAAAAGAAACCCCTAAAAAAGACTGGGAATCTTGTGGACGAAACTTAATTTAAACTGCCAGGTAGGCGCACACTAAGGAAAATAGGTCAGGGATTAAAAAAGGGCTAGAAACACGTGGAGAACTTATTCCCTATTGACAAATCATGCTCAGCCCCACACTAAAATTGTGTCATTTTGGCCACCATGTACAAAAAAAGCATTGTAGAGCTGGAACGGGTTAAAAGGGGGGCAACAAAAATGTAAAAGGGGCCCAAAACCCCAGAATATTAGCAAAATTAGCATTACTGTATTTTCGGACTATAGGACACACTTTTTCCCCCCCCCAAATTTTGGGGGAAAATACGGGTGATCTTATGTCCAAAATTGCTCTCTTGGCGGGGAGGGTGAGGAGGGGGTGATGCTGTGGGAACTGCCAGTGGGATTTAAGGGGGGTTTAAACCCCCCGGGTGGCTTCCGCAGCCGCTCCCCTTTAGGGCCCCGCCGCCCCAAAGAGCGCTGTACAGCGGGAGCCTGCAGCGACTTCGGGCCGGGAGGCTCGCTAAAATAGGGTGGACCGGCCCATTCTGCTGCACACTTTGTTGCTGAGGCGACCGCAGCGTAGAGTCTGCTAATGAGCTGAATCCTTTGTCCGATCACTTTTGGTCTTACTTTGGTCTTTCCCGCCCGGGGCAACTTTAAAAAGAAAGAGACCCCGGCCGGTGGGAGGGTACCTTAACTACAACAAAGTAGGCCAAAAATGAACAGAAATTAAGTAAGCCAATCAATAATTGATAAATAAAGTTAGACAAATGTAAAAGTGGCCCAAATTTATTATATAGCAATCTAGAGCATCCTTAGACTGCTTTAATTTACAAAAGATTAGTTAATCTTCCCCATTTGCTTCTACACTAGTATATATTCTCTTTGTAATTGCCTTTCAGTTTCCGCCAACATTGGAAGGAACCCTATATTAGTTGTACTAAAGCGTTGCTTTGGAAACATTAGAGCTCTTCTAGAAACATCATGAGACATTTGATCACTACTTCAGAATATACTGGTGCTTTTTAAATAAATGACCCTCAACAACAACATATAAAACACTTCCCTATGCCGCTTTCCTAAAATGGAAAAAATTTAATGGACCGTCAACTTATTATTCATCTCATCAAAGAAATCGGTAAAAAAAGGGCATTTTCCCAAACATGTTTCCCCCAGGGTTTAATAAAAGCCGTAACGGTTATAAAAATGGACAGCATGTGGCTCAGGGTTACAATTTGCTTTGCAGTACTGGTGTCATGGGTTCAAATCTACCCAAAAATAACATCTGAAAAGGGGTTTGGATATTTTCCTGTGTTGCAACGGTTTTTT
>JAODAL010082119.1:0-11683 GCA_025379985.1 Phyllomedusa bahiana
AGGGGCCCCCCCTATAGTCAGGGCCCCTCCCCCTTATTTGCCCCGGGGCCCCCCTTAGTACCAGGGGGCCCCCCTTTGTAGTCAAGGGGGCCCCCCAAAAGTAAGCCCGGTGGGGCCCCCCCTTTGTAGTCAGGGGCCCCCCCTTTGTACCAGGGCCCCCCCCCCGAAAATAGCCCGGGCCCCCCCCCCAATATCTTGGGGGGCCCTTTTGAGAAATCAGGGGGCCCCCCAAAAGTACCAGGGGCCCCCCCCCCTTAAATTTCCGGGCCCCCCCCCCTTTGTAGTCAGGGGCCCCCCTAAATTCCAGGGCCCCCCCCCTTAGACCAGGGCCCCCCCCTTAGAAATCAGGGGCCCCCATAGAAACCAGGGGGCCCCCCCTAAACCCGGGGGCCCCCTTAAAATAGTTTAAAAAAAAAAAAAAAAAAAAAACCAACCACTTCCCGGCTCCGGCTCCCCCCTCCCCGGGCCCCCGGGGGCCCCGGGAGGCCCCCGGGGCCCCTCCGACTCCCCCCGGCTCCGCCTTTTCGCCCTGCAAAAGGGGGCGCGGTTTAATGACGCACCGCGCCGCCTACGTCACCAAATTGGGGCCCGCCCGGGGAGGCTGAAGGGCCCAAAGCCCCTTCAAACCCCGGGGAGATCAGTGGACGCACGCTAGTGGCCTGTGCTCCGCTACACAGCGCGCCCCGGGATCGAACAAATTTTCCCCCCTCCCGGGGTGGTCCCCTGAGCGCCGGGACGCCGGGGCCCCCCCTCCAGTGGGCCAAGCCGGCCCGGAGCCCCGGGAGCGACGGCACCCGCCCCCAGTTCCACCAGTCCCCCGCCGCCCCCATTTGCCAAACAGCGTTTTAGCATCAACCTGCAGGGGGGGGCCACTGGTACCTCTGGGGAAAAAACCCCCCCCATGTCCAGCAGCGTTGCAGCAAACAACCTTTCAGGGGGGGGCCCCCTTTTCCTCTTGGGGTTATACACCCCCAAAGCCAGCAGCGTTTGCAGCCAAAAACCCGAGGGGGGGCCACTGTACCCGCGAGGTTTTTAAAAACCCCCAAACCAGCAGCAATTGCAGCCCAGACCTGCAAGGGGGGGGGGCCCCGTACCGCCGGGATAAAAACCCCCCTGCCAGCAGCGTTTCAACATAGACCGCAGGGGGGGGGCTGTAACCCGCTGGGAAATACAAACCCCCCTGCCAGCAGGTTGCAGCAACAACCCTTTCAAAGGGGGGGGCCCCCTGTACCTGCTGGTTTTTTAACACCCCCACCCCTGGCCCGCAGCGTTTTTAGCAAACAGACCTGCAGGGGGGGGGGCCACTGTACCCGCAAATTTTACACCCCCCCCCATGCCAGCAGCGTTTCAGCATCAGAAACCCGCAGGGGGGGCCCCTGACCTGCTGGGTTTTTACACCCCCCCCCCCCTGCCCAGCACGTTGCAGCATCAAAAACCTGGGGGGGGGCCACTGTACCTGCTGGGGTTATACACCCCCCCCCCCTGCCAGCAGCGTTGGGAAACAATCAGACCCCGCAGGGGGGGGCCCCTGTATTGCTGGGATTAAACCCCCCCATGCCAGCATCGTTGTAAACATCAAACCTGCAGGGGGGTTTACTGTTTTCCTGCTAATTAAACACCCCCCCTGCCCCAACGGCACAAAACCTGCAAGGGGGGGCCACGGTTTCCTTTCAGGGATTTTTTTTACACCCCCCCTGCCCTGCACGTTTTAGCAACAAACCGCGGGGGGGGCCCCTGAAACCCCGGATTTTAAAAAACCCCCCAAACCTGGCCCGCGTTGTTGCATCAGACCTGCTGGGGGGGGGGCCACTGTAAACCCGCTGGGATTTTACACCCCCCCCCATGCCAGCAGTGTTGCAGCATCAGACCTGCAGGGGGGGCCCCTGAACCTTCGGGATTTTACACCCCCATGCCAGCAAACAAATTTTAGCATCCCAAAACCCGCAAGGGGGGGGCCCGTCCTGCCCGGGGTTAAACCCCCCCGTGCCAGCAGCGTTTTTCATCAACCTGCAGGGGGGCCCACTGTTTCCTTCCCGGGTTAAAAAATCCCCACGTCCAGCAGCGTTGTAAACATCAACCTGCAGGGGGGGCCCCTGTACCTGCTGGGGGTTTTACAAACCCCCCTGCCACAGCCCTTGAAGCATCCGACCCTCAGGGGGGGCCCCCTGAAACCCGCGGGATTTTACACCCCCATGCCCCCAGCGTTGTAGCATCAGACCTGCAGGGGGGCCACTGTACCTGCGGGGTTTATACCCCCGCATGCCAGTCACTTGCAGCAATGAAGACCTTTTCAAAGGGGTGAGCAGACTGCTGGAATCACCCACTTATGCCAGGCCCATGGGTTGCACAATGACCTTTTCAGAGAGGAGGCGCGACTGTAGCCATGCTAGCTGATCCTACCCCCCATCCTGTAGAAGGTTTCGGATTTATAGACCTGCAGTTGTAGTCCCCTGTCGCTTGCCTGGAGATCTTTTACCCCCCCCATGCCAGTCAACGGTGGGGTTAGCACATAACCCAGGGGGGGTCTCAGTGGTACCTGCTTTGGGGCATTACACACTCACCCAATAGCCTGGCACGTTGGCACTAACCAACTCATGAGCCGTGGGGCCCCACTAGTACCACTGTAGATTAAAACCATAACCCACCAGCCCCGATACTGCTAAGACTTATGCCAGAGCGGTCCACGAATGTGGGGATTAACTCCCCAGCCAGCCAGCGTTGAAACCCGCATCCAGACCACCAGGTGGGGCCACTGTACCGCATGGATGATCATCTCCCCCATTGCCAATTTCAAGCATTGTGCATTCCCGACCCTGCATGGTGCCGTCAGTGTACACTTGATAGATTATGCACAATCCCAGCAGAGTTGCTATACACAGTGACCACATTGAGACTCCATTACCTGTGGGATTAAAACCACCCATGCCAGCAAAGTTTGTAGATCAGACCTGCGGGGGGCCACTGTACCTGCTGGGATTATACACCCCCCCCATGCCAGCAGCGTTGCAGCATCAGACCTGCAGGGGGGGGCCACTGTACCTGCTGGGATTATACACCCCCATGTGCCAGCAGCGTTGCAGCCTCAGACCTGCAGGGGGGGCCCCTGTACCTGCCCGGATTATTAACCCCCAGCCCATGCCGCACGTGTTGCATTCAGACCCCAGGGGGCCACTTTTAAACCCCTGGGTTATAACACCCCCCCTGCCACAGCCGTTAGCATCAGAAACCCGCAGTGGGGGCCACTGTACCTGCTGCGGTTAACACCCCCATGCCGCAGCGTTTAGCACAACCCGCAGGGGGGGCCCTTTCCCGGGGTTATACACCCCCCCCTGCCCGCAACGTTAAGCCAGACCTGCAGGGGGGCCCTGTACCTGCGGGATTTCACCCCCGCCGCAGGTTTGAGCATCAGACCTGCAGGGGGGCCACTTTTACCTGCTAGATTATACACCCCCCATGCCAGCAACGTTGCAGCATCAGACCTGCAGGGGGGGCCCCTGACCTGCGGGGGTTTTACACCCCCCTGCCGCAGCGTTTAGCACGACCTGCACCACTGTACCTGCTGGGGTTTTACCCCCCCCATGCCCGCCTTGAGATCAGACCTGAGGGGGGCCCTGTACCTGCGGATTTACACCCCCATGCCGCAGCGTTGAGCATCAACCTGCAGGGGGGCCACTGACCTGCGGGGTTAACACCCCCAGCCAGCAAACGTTGTACTTTAAACCCAGGGGGGCCAGTACCGCTGGGGTTATACACCCCCCACCGCAACGTTGAGCATCAGACCCGCAGGGGGGCCATGTACCGCGGGATAAACACCCCCCCGCCAGCCGTTTGGCATAAAATGCAGGGGGGGGCCCCTGCCCCCTGGTTATAACCCCCATGCCGCAGCGTTTTTAGCATCGACCTGCGGGGGGCCACGTCCTGCTGGGATTATAAACCCCCCTGCCACAAGTTAGATCAGACCTGCAGGGGGGGCCATGTACCTGCGATTATACACCCCCCCATGCCAGCAACTTGAGCACAGACCGCAGGGGGGGCCCCCTGACCTGCTGGATTATACCCCCCGGGGCCGCAGCGTTGTGACAGACCTGCAGGGGGGGCCACCCCTACCTGCGGGGTTTACAAACCCCCTCCCGCAGCGGTAGCATCAACCTGGGGGGCGGCCACTGTACCTGCTGGGATTATACACCCCCACGTGCCAGCAGCGTTGTAGCATCAGACCTGCAGGGGGGGCCACTGTACCTGCTGGGATTATACACCCCCATGCCAGCAGCGTTGCAGCATCAGACCTGCAGGGGGGGCCACTGTACCTGCTGGGATTTCTCTGCAGCACATTTACTATTGCTGCAGATGAAGACCTTTCATACGTGGCTGCAGCAGATCTCAGCCTGGAATCACCCTGTAGCTTTCTGATTGCGCAGGTCCGATGGTGGCGACACATGACTTATCCCAGAGAAGAATGGCGTCATAAAGATCCTGAGAGAACCGATATTCTAGCTGCTCTCTACTCCGATCCTGATAGAAGGTTTCAGGGATTTTATATGATTAAAGCAGTTGTAACTCCTCGCTTGCACTTGGACGACCTCTTTGACCATCCCGGGGTCTCTTGGCTCACGGATCACCACTTTGGTAAGCGGATTAGCACAGTAACACCAGGCTTCTCATTGTGGCCTCAGCCTGTTGGAGTCAGGCACAGCTTTACAGCAATCTACTCCAATACCTTGGCCTTCTGGCCACTAACCAAATACATCATGAGCCCCTGAGCCCCACTAATACCGTACAGTCACTGTAGTTCTAATACCAGGTAACAAACCACACCCCCTGATACCTGGGCTAAGAGGCTTTTATGCCAAAAGCTGTCCCCGAATGTGGGGACTACCTCCCAGCAACGCTACAGCCGTCCCAGAAAAGCCAGCCCTTATCCTACAGCCACCATTGGTTGTGGAGCGCTGGCCCCACTGATCAGGTCGCTCGGCCTCACAGTATAAAAGTTCCACATCTTTCTAATGCATTGTGTTCTGATTCCTGACCTTTCTCAAGACCTCTGCTTGCCGTCAGTGAATACAAACACTTGTATATGTATTACTGCTACATTCCACAGTGCAGATTGTCATTATACACAGTGGCCCACATTGAGACTCCCATTATTATCAGCGTGTGTGGAAACCCCAAACAAACATGACAGAACATACAAACTCCTTGCAGATGTAGTCCTTGTTGGGTTTTATAACCAGGACACAGTACTGTAAGGCAACAGTGCTAACCACTGAGCCACCAGGACAATGAGCCACTGTGTCGCACCGTGCCGATCACTGACCCACCATGCCGCACTATGCTAACCACTGAGCCACCATGACTGTGAGCCACTGTGTCGCACCGTGCCGATCACTGACCCACCATGCCGCACTATGCTAATCACTGAGCCACCATGCCGCACTATGCTAATCACTGAGCCACCATGCCGCACTATGCTAACCACTGAGCCACCATGCCGCACTATGCTAATCACTGAGCCACCATGCCGCACTATGCTAACCACTGAGCCACCATGCCGCACTATGCTAACCACTGAGCCACCATGCCGCACTATGCTAACCACTGAGCCACCATGCCGCACTATGCTAACCACTGAGCCACCATGCCGCACTATGCTAACCACTGAGCCAGCATGACAATGAGCCACTGTGTCGCACCGTGCCGATCATTAAGCCACCATGCCGCACTATGCTAATCACTGAGCCACCATGCCGCACTATGCTAACCACTGAGCCACCATGACAATGAGCCACTGTGTCGCACCGTGCCGATCACTGAGCCACCATGCCGCACTATGCTAACCACTGAGCCACCATGACAATGAGCCACTGTGTCGAACCGTGCTGATCATTAAGCCACCATGCCGCACTATGCTAACCACTGAGCCAGCATGACAAAGACCACTGTTTTTGAAACCCTGTGATCATTAAGCCACCATGCCGCAATGCTAAAAAACTGAGCCAGCATGACAATGACCACTGTGTCGCACCGTGCCGACAAAAAAGCCCCCTGCCGCATATGCTTAACCAAATGGCCACATGAAAATTTAGCCCCTGTGTCCCGCACCTGCCGATATTAACCACCCTGCCCCACTATGTACCCCTGGCCCGCATGACAAAGAGCCACTGTGTCCCCCGGCCGACAATAGCCACCGCCGCCTAGCTAATCACTGAGCCACCATGCCGCACTATGCTAATCACTGAGCCACCATGTCAACCCCCTATGCTAAACCCGAGCCACCATGCCGCACTATGCTAAACAGAGCCCCCATGCGCACTATGAAAACCCCTAGCCCCATGCCGCACTTGCAACCCTGAGCCCCATCCGACTTGCTAACCCCTAGCCCCATGCCGCACTATCTAACCCCTGAGCCAAACATGCCCATATGCTAACCACTGAGCCCCCCATGACAATGAGCCACTGTGTCGCACCGTGCGATCAAAGCCACCATGCGCATTGCTAAACACTGGCCACCCTGCCCATTAACCCCTGAGCCACCAGACAATGGCCCCTGTGTCGCACGTCCCATCATTTAGCCAAAACCATGCCGCAACCCCAAAAAGCAAAAACACTGAGCCACCCTGACATGAGCCACTGTGTCGCACCGTGCCAATCACTGAGCCCCCATGCCGCATTGTAACACTGAGCCACCCTGCCCCCAAAACTAACCACTGAGCCCATGACAATGAGCCACTGTGTCGCACCCTGCCCATCATGACCCCCCATGCCGCACTATGTAACCACGGGGCCACCCTTGCCGGGGACCTGCCATCATACCCCCCGCCGCACTATCTAACCCCTGAGGCCCCACCATGCCGCCATGGTAATCATAGCCACCATGCCGCACTTTGCTAACCTGAGCCACCATGGCCACTATGTAACCCCTGAGCCCCATGCCGCAAAAAATGCTAACCATGAGCCACCCTGACAATGAGCCCCTGTGTGCACGTGCCCGATCATAGCCCCAGCCGCACTATGCTAACCCCTGAGCCCCCATGACAAAGACCACTTTGCGCCCCTGCTCACGGCCCCCATGCCGCCATGTAACACTGAGCCACCCGAGTGACACTGTGTCGCACCCCTGCCAAACCTGAGCCACCATGCCCCACTTGTAACCACTGGCCAGCTACAAGAGCCACTGGTGCACCTTTCCACATAGCCCCATGCGCACTATGGTAAAATGAGCCCTTGCCGCACTTGCTCCACTGACCCCATGACAATGAGCCACTGTGTCGCAAAGTGCCTTTATACCCCGCCGCACTTGCAACCCTGAAACCACCCTGAGACCCTGGTTATCATGACCCCCCATGCGCACTATCCCAAAAAAGGCCACCATGCCGCCATGGTAATCACTGGCCACCATGCCGCATTGCAACCACTAGCCACCATGCCGCACTATGTAATCACTGAGCCACCAGCCCCACATATGCTAACCACGGGGCCCCCATGCCCCCATCAAACCCCTGAGCCCGCAAACTTTTAGCCCCTGTTGCAAACCTGCGATATTAGCCACCAGCGCACTATGAATCACTGGCCCCATGCCCCACTATGCAACACTGAGCCCTGCCCCACTATGCTAACACTGAGCCCCATGAATTGAGCCACTGTGGCACCGTGCCAAACACTAGCCCCCATGGCCCCCATTTAACCCCTGGCCCATGGGACAAAGACCATGGGTGCCACCGGCCCAATAAAATTAAGCCCCCATGCCGCACTTGGTAACACTGGCCACCCTGCCGCACTTGTAACCCCTGAGCCACCCGACAAGACCACTGGTCGCCCGGCCGTCATTTTCCCCCCATGCCGGACTATGGTAACCCTGAGCCACCAGCTGTACCCCTGCGCCACCGTGCCGACACTGACCCCCCATGCCGCATTCCAACCACGGCCACCAGCCGCACTATGGTAACCCGAGCCACCATGCCGCCTAGCAACCCCTGACCCATGCCGCCTATGCTAAACGAGCCAACTGGCACTTGCAAACCAAATGGCCCCCCATGCCCACTAGCTAACCACTGACCACATGCGGCCCCTTTCAACCGGCCACATTGCCCCCCCCACATGCTAATCACTAGCCACCATGCCGCATAGCTAACACTGAGCCACCCTGCCCACTATGTAAACACGACCACCAAAAACAGTGAGCCCCTGTGTCGCCCGTGCGATCATTGACCACCCGCCCCACTATGGTAAACACTGACACCCTGCCGCACTATGAACCTGGGCCCCATGCCGCACTTTTCTAATCACGAGCCACCTGTTGCACTTGCATAAATGAGCCACCCTGCCGCACTATGCTAACCACTGAGCCCCCATGAAAATGGCCACTGTGTCGCACCTGCCGAACTGAGCCACCATGCGCACTAAGCTAACCCCTGAGCCACATGACAATGAGCCACGTGTGCACCGTGCCGATCACTAGCCACCATGCCGACTAGGTAATACTGAGCCACCATGCCGCACTAGTAACCCCTACCCAACCCGACAGTGGCCACGTGTCGCACCGTGCCCATCCGACCACATCCGCACTTGCAAATCACTTTACAAATGTGCCGCCTTGCAATCAGAGCCAATGCCCCTATGCTAACCACTGGCCGCAGACAAAAGGGCCACTGTGTCGCCCCCGGGCCCACTGACCCACCATGCCGCACTTCTAACCCCGAGCACCTGACTTGACACTTGTCCACCTGCCGAAAAATGACCCCCCAGCCACTATCCCAACCCCTGAGCCACCATGCCGCACTATGTTAATCACTGAGCCACCAGCCCCTATGCTAAACCCCTGAGCCCCAAACATGACAATGAGCCCCGTGCCCCCTGCCATCCCCTGACCCACCTGCCGCACTTGCTAAACACTGAGCCACCATGCTGGAGCCACTGTGCGCACCTCCACATGACCACCATGCCGCACATGCTAACCACGAGCCACCATGCCCCACTATGGTAATCACTGAGCCCCAGCCGCCCCACCCCACCCCAAAACAAGAGCCACTTTCGCACTTTGGAACACGAGCCCCATCCCGCAATATGCTAAACTGAGCCACCATGGACGTAGCACTGTGCCACCGTAACACGACCCCATGCCGCACTATGCAACCCCGAGCCCGCAGACAAGACCCTTTTCGCACTCCGATCATTAAAACCCCCATGCCGCACTATGGTACACTGAGCCACCATGCCGCACTATGTAACCCCTGACACCATGCGGCCACTTGCCAACATGACCACCCTGCCGCACTTTTCTAACCCCGAGCCAACCCTGACTTTGGGCCACTGGGCGCCCGTTAACACTGACCCCCCCATGCCGCACATCCAACCACTGAGCCCATGCCGCCTTTTGGGAATCAAATGGCCACCATGCCGCACTATGCTAACCACTGAGCCACCATGCCGCACTATGCTAACCACTGAGCCACTGTGCTGCCCATACACTCTCGCTTACACTCCAACCACATACGTACCTAGTCCTGCTCCTACACGATTTAGGATCCTTATCTCGTGGACTGGAGGGTGCACATAAAGCCTCTCTCTCCCTGGAGACCCCATTCTGTATTATATAGGGAACACATTGATGTGGATGGACACTATGTAATACTTCATGTCTCCTGTGGTGGCGCAGTAGAGAAACTGAACACTTATTACTAGTTCACTCCTGGCTGATCACTGGTGGGCCCAACAGAGGAGAATTTGTGGTCTTTCTATTATTATGGGAAACTTCTAACAAGTAGAGATTGTCCAACGTGGAAAATCCCTTTAAGGTCTATTATGAGCCCTGAAATTTGTCCCATTCAAAAGGCTGGAAACAAACACGGAGTCGTCTGTGGCTATATTTACTCTGCTCATTAGCTGACCCCGATTAGAAAAACATGGCGATGAGCGGAACAAAGCCCTCCCCTTCACATTGGCTTGCATAGATTCCATCCGGAAACCAGACGCAAGATTATGCAAGCACAATGTTTTGCGGCCGGACTACGGGTGGGAAAACCGCCGGACGGAAAACCCGTGCGGACAGTGGGGATAGTGAGGACAGTGGGGATAGTGAGGACAGTGGGGATAGTGAGGACAGTGGGGATAGTGAGGACAGTGGGGATAGTGAGGACAGTGGGGATAGTGAGGACAGTGGGGATAGTGAGGACAGTGGGGACAGTGGGGATAGTGAGGACAGTGGGGATAGTGAGGACTGTGGGGATAGTGAGGACAGTGGGGATAGTGAGGACAGTGGGGGCAGTGGGGATAGTGAGGACAGTGGGGATAGTGAGGACAGTGGGGGCAGTGGGGGCAGTGGGGATAGTGGGGGCAGTGGGGGCAGTGGGGACAGTGGGGGCAGTGGGGACAGTGGGGGCAGTGGGGACAGTGGGGGCAGTGGGGACAGTGGGGGCAGTGGGGGCAGTGGGGGCAGTGAGGGCAGTGAGGGCAGTGGGGACAGTGGGGGCAGTGGGGACAGTGGGGGCAGTGGGGACAGTGGGGGCAGTGTGGGCAGTGGGGACAGTGGGGACAGTGGGGACAGTGGGGGCAGTGGGGACAGTGGGGACAGTGGGGGCAGTGGGGGCAGTGGGGACTGTGGGGACTGTGGGGACTGTGGGGGTCAGTGGGGTCAGTGGGGGCAGTGGGGACAGTGGGGGCAGTGGGGACAGTGGGGGCAGTGGGGACAGTGGGGGCAGTGGGGACTGTGGGGACAGTGGGGACAGTGGGGGCAGTGGGGGCAGTGGGGACAGTGGGGGCAGTGGGGACTGTGGGGGCAGTGGGGACAGTGGGGGCAGTGGGGACTGTGGGGACTGTGGGGACAGTGGGGACTGTGGGGACAGTGGGGACTGCTGCACGGGTTTTCCATAGAGCCCCAGTGGGGACTGCTGCACGGGTTTTCCATAGAGCCCCAGTGGGGACTGCTGCACAGGTTTTCCATAGAGCACCAGTGGGGACCGCAGCACGGGTTTCCATAGAGCACCAGTGGGGACTGCTGCACGGGTTTTCTATAGAGCCCCAGTGGGGACCGCAGCACGGGTTTTCCATAGAGCCCCAGTGGGGACCGCTGCACGGGTTTTCTATAGAGCACCAGTGGGGACTGCTGCACAGGTTTTGCATAGAGCCCCAGTGGGGACTGCTGCACGGGTTTTCCATAGAGCACCAGTGGGGACCGCTGCACAGGTTTTCCATAGAGCCCCAGTGGGGAGTGGGGACTGCTGCATGGGTTTCCCATAGAGCACCAGTGGGGACCGCTGCACGGGTTTTCCATAGAGCACCAGTGGGGACCGCTGCACGGGTTTTCCATAGAGCACCAGTGGGGACTGCTGCACGGGTTTTCATAGAGCACCAGTGGGGACTGCTGCACGGGTTTTGCATAGAGCACCAGTGGGGACTGCTGCACGGGTTTTCCTTTGAGCACCAGTGGGGACTGCTGCACGGGTTTTCCATAGAGCACCAGGGGGACGTGCAAAGGGTTTTCCCTAGAGCACCAGTGGGGAAGTGTGGGTTTTCCTAGGCACAGTGGGGACGCGCCGGGTTTTCCCTAGAGCACCCGTGGGGATGTGCAAGGTTTTTAATAGAGCACCTGGGGACCCAGGGGTTTTCCTAGAGCACCAGTGGGGATGCTGCAGGGTTTTTTCCCAAAAGCACCGTGGGGGCGTGGGGTTTTAAAAGAGCACTGGGGACC
>JAODAL010082120.1:0-11682 GCA_025379985.1 Phyllomedusa bahiana
ATAAGTTCAATCCCCAAATGTCTGAACCTTGCACCTACTATGAAAAAGGCCTCAAACATCTGGTCGACGGAGGGGTGGCTCTCATTTTGTGGACTCTTTTTTCTTTAAAAGGGGAGTTCCAAGTTTCGTTGAGCGCACATGCTCACTGACAAAAACCCCCTAAAACAAATGGAGAAGTACCTCTACATTCTTATGGCGTTTCAATCCATCCCTAACCTAAAAGTAAGGTGAGGGAAAAAACCCTTTAAAGGAGTATTCCCTCTAAAAGGATTGGTTTTCATTTTGTGAGGGGGTAAGGGTCAAACCCTTCTTAACCCCCTGATCATAAAATATAGAAAAGTCTGTTTTTTTTTCCCCTGCACCACTGTCCGGGGATCTTGGTGTAACCCTATCAAGTAAATAGGCCCACTGTGGTTTCCATGAAAATCATGTGGACAGAGCGCTGCATACAGAGGAGCTTAAAATGGAATGGTGGAAAACCCCAAGGCTTTCCCCGTTCTCGGGATCGAGGGAATTTTCTAGACATTTCCGTCACTTTGTAATATGGGGAGAGATTTTAAAGAGACGCTTTTCGAAATCTAATTAGCTATTTGCTTTGGTGAAGAATAACACCACTACAGCACTTATTGTTATGTTGTATACACCCATATATCACACGCTTAAGGGGATCATTGGGTTAGATGATTAATAGAAACAATAGCTTTTTGTTATACAACACACAAGCCAAAAAAGGGGGGGAAGTAAGGGAGCCACACGCTCAAGCTTAAGGGAAGACTTACAATTTTTAAACCCAACAGAAAAAAAAAATTGGAAACAAGCCAACAACTCAACACATAACACAAACCAACCCCAAAAGGGTTAAAAGAAGAAATGGGAAAAAAAAAAAAAAACTGCATTTTATAGGGTTTTGCTAAAAAAGGGCCAGATACCCCATTTTAAGAATCATGCCCAACAAACACGGCACCTGGTGGGCCTGTTGCTATGGGGTTTAGGCTTTATTTCAGCTAAATACAAACTTCGTGGAGTTTGTAGATAGCCTCAAATTTGTGGTTTTTCTTGATTTGATATTCCCCCCCCCCCTCCCAAACTAATTGGCCGATTTCAATTGTGAGCCCCCCAAAAGGACATGGACTGGGGGGTGATGATAAACTCTGTACATGCTGCAACGGCGCATATAAATGAAGGCCGGGCTCCAAACACCCAAAAAAAAAATTTCTCGGAAAAATTATGCAACAAGGCCATTGTGTCCATTTGCAGTTCAAGCGCCCCCCTCTTACCCAAAAGGTAACATTAGTGGGTAATGTAAAAAAAGGTCAGTCCCCCTAACTTTTACATATGAAAGCCCCAAAAATGTATTGGCCCCGCAAAAAAACTCCCCTTCAAAGATCGACAAATAAATGTCATCAATTACCATATCTGTAAAAAGAGTTTTTCCTGAAATATGTACTTAATCCATTTTTGGTATTTTCATCCTACTCTATGGTTTTAAAATGCCGCATGGGAAGTGGGGACCTTCGAATGTGTGCCATGCTGTGATCAGACTTTTTTTTTTTTTTTTATTTTTAAAGGATAGTGATGCGGAAAAAAAAAAAAACAAAAAAAACCCCCCCCAACCTTTATACCAAACCGCCACTAAGTCTATCCCAGCGCTGCCCATCATCTTGCATTTTTGGTTTTACCCCCTTCCGGTGCATTGTCCCCCTTCATGGCACATGCCCAGCCTACTCACCATTCGGGAGGAACTTTTCCCCGAGCAGGATGTCAGGAAAAACAGACTTTTTTTTTTTTTTTTAAATTTGACTACAGCATCATACTCAAATTAATCAAACAAAAGCAGACATTTTCCCCATTTGATATGTAAAAAGCAATTATTGGGGAAACAGTCTGCTTTTTTTTGATTAAATTTGAGATCGGGGGATAGATACATACACCACGTAAAAATTTAAATTATTTTAAAAAAAAAAAGGGGGGTTTAATATAGAAAGAAACATTAAGGGGGACGGAAAATTTAACTCACCCCGTCCAGACCCACAATACACCCGCAGTGTTTTAGTGACCAAAAGCCATCTCTCCTGTATAATTACACCGGGCCTTAATTGGCGCAGCATCACGTGACATTGCAGGCGCTGAGCACTGCAGCGCCCTTTTAAAAAAGGAGAAAATTTTTTGTTGATTTTCAATAAAAGGACACCCTTTTTAATGGGGTTTTTTTTCCCTGCCTGGCAGCAATTTTGGCTAGCATGGAATAGGGGGGGGCGGCTGTTCTCTCCAATCACTTCTGTGGAGTTTCTAAATTAACGGTGCTGCTCGGCAAACTTTGAAACCCCCCAAAAAAGTGAATGAGGTGGACGGCCGAAATGTGCACTCCTCTTTCAAAAGCTGGCGGGGCTCGCTGGTGGGGTCATGCGGGTTTTTACCCATGGAAAAATCCCCTTTAAAGCAGCTGCTTCCCGTTTGAGCACCCCCTCCAGACTTCCCTTGCTAAGGCTCTTTTGGCATCAGTCTGTGGCACAATTTATTTAGTCGACCCTCATAATGTTTTTGCCCTTTGGGTGAAAGAAAAGAAAAGCTCTTCATGCATGACATTCTGGTGACTTTAATAGAATTTAACCCAGTATAAATTCTAAAGAGGCAGAGCCGCGGGGGGCAGATGAAGTGCAGCCCGAACCAAAGATGACAAAGGAGGTGTGTCTTAGACTACCCAGCTCTTGGGAAAATTCGGGCCTTTGTAGGAAAACTTCTAGCAGCAAGACTTCTTTGTTTCCTGTAGCAAACCCTTCAGAGCTGGATGGTCAGTCCTTAGGATGTTTTACACGGCTTATTTTGGGATGCATTTCGCCACGTAAGAGAGGTGCTGCGCTCTAATATGAGCAAATGCATCCCAATCATTACGGTAATCCACAGTTCTCATAGAGAACTATGGGTTACACCTCTCCCCCCCCGTATACAATACATTTATTGTAGTGTTTGGAAGATAATTGACATGTATTTTTTTCACGGCGCTTACGCCCGAAGTAGTGGTTTTTCTATGGGGGGGGCGGGCTGCGTATCTCCCATTGCCGCAAGTTCCCGAACACCCTCATAATTGCGGGGCGTACCCGTTCCCCCTGCAATTACCTTTTGAACCCTTTGCCTTTATTTGTCAGACACTTTTCAAAAAGGGAGACCCGCCGTAGCTAAAACTATAGTCACAGACACAGCCCTGTCCCCAAAAAAGGGATAGAAACCACAATTCCCCGCTTAAAACTAATGAAAAAACTTTCCGGGAATCAAAATTTCCCCGTAGCAACCGGGCATCCACCCCCTTTAGATTCCCCCCACTGCCCCAGATTCTTTTATGAATTGTCATTTGGGCAAAAAAGAAATGCCTTAAAATTTTGCCCCGAACAGGATCAGGTTTTGTTAGGAGGGAAAACTC
This sequence comes from Phyllomedusa bahiana, assembly GCA_025379985.1. Taxonomy (NCBI): domain Eukaryota; kingdom Metazoa; phylum Chordata; class Amphibia; order Anura; family Hylidae; genus Phyllomedusa; species Phyllomedusa bahiana. The sequence goes on from JAODAL010082120.1 coordinate 3,419, forward strand.
CCCCATTTAAAAACAAAATTTTCCTTTGGGAGCTTCATTTTCTGGCACCACCAATATAGGTTTACTGTTTAACTATTTTTCCCAAAAAGATTTGCTTAACCCCTTTATGACCGCCCGGCCCAGGGAGGGGTCCCCCCTGAGAACAGGACGTATGTAAAAAGCCCTATTCCCAGAAGGGTTTTTCCCCCACTCCCCCCGGGGCTTAACCCTTTAATTGCTGCAGAGGCCCCAAGGCAGTCTGTTAAACAATCCAGTGCATCACTGGAGTACTGTGCTTGCCGCTGTCATCACATGCCCTGTGTCAAACTGACAGATCTATAAAGATCGGTTTACAAGTCATATATCAGAAGTACTGTAAATTTACATACAAAGTCGCAAAAAAATTTTATGATTATACCGTATTCAATGGATTGAAAACAAAAAAAAAAGTAGAAAAATAAACTATAAATTTAATAAAAATAAATGAGCGTTAGCAATACCTTATCACACAAAAATAAACAACCAGTACATATATTACGGTAATGCCACATGACCATACAGAGCCGTGATCTGCACCCAGCGTTGCTTAGTTCTCGTTCCCTGACGGATTTTATGAAGGGCGCAATCCGCTCACAATCCGCCGCGAATAAGGGCCTCTGGGACGGGGGCGGGGGCCGCGAGTGCGTCGGGGGCGCTCTGCTCCCGGTCCCCATAGACCTGCAATTATCCACACGCTGTATTGCGCCAGGATAATCGTCGCATAGTGTCCACTTTCTACTTTCTCCCCCCTCGCAGGACGGATTCGCGAACTTCGAGACTCGGCTGAGGAGCTACTGGAAATGCCACAGTTTCTCTATGTAAAGTAGCAAGGCAATTGGATATACCCGCGTAATGTAACGAGCGCGTGCGCAGAGACTTAGAGGCCGAGCCCGAACTAGCACGCTGCAAAATCCGCGCACAAGTACGGCGCCACAATCCGCGGCCAAACAAAAAAAAAAAAAAAAAGAATTAAAAAAAATGGCCTTTTGAACGAGCCGTAATAATAACTTGTTATATGAATTCCTGAGCAGGTTAAGTGTGAAAATGGTGGTGATTGCGCGTGTAACAAAAAAAAAAAATCAATTTTGAAAAAATGTTGACAAATTCTGAGCGGAATAATTTATAAGTGACTTAAAACTATTCCCCAAAAAGAGTAACATATTTGCGGCCTCATACAACTGCGCCAACTGAAAAAAAAGTAAAAAAGTATTACGACTGTTGAAGGGACGCAAAGAGGCAAACTAAAAAAAGAAACATATTTGCTTGGTCCATCAACTACTTTTCAGGGCATTTTTCTCTAAGGGGTTAAGTAGGCTCGTACCGCCATAGGACAAACAAAAGATTGCACTGGCAACTCGCACGCGATCTCAGGAACCGTCCCCCATGAAGAAGTCCACAGTGCAGACCAGTGAAGAGTCGTCAGTCGCTGCTCATGCTCGTGGGCATCACCATATATCTCCCGAACAGAGTGCTGAACGATCTACCGCTCGGAACCTGAACTCAGAACTGCCTATATGTACAGAAAGGATTCGGAACCGCAATGAACGACGACCCAACGCCTCTCGCAGTCTGCGCTGTAACCTTTGCCCATCTGATCTCTTGCCATCGTGGCAAAACACTCTTTAATAGTTGGGACATCTCCATCCGAGACAAGCACCACAGCATTCAAGGGCATGCATATTGTAATGGCAGTAAATATCCCTGACTGAAGAAATCAGTTTGATGTACCTTTAAATGGCGGGTCTGCAACAATGATCGGCATGAATTAATTTTTTTTTTTCGAAGACTACGGATCCATAATCGTGTGACAGTCACAGAAATATTATGGCTGCAATAAAACTGCGCATAAATGGGATAGATTTAAAAAAATCATAACCAACTTATTGAATGCTCTTCCAGAATCGTCATATACCCGTTTTTCAGAGTATATGAGGAAGGGAAGACGATTCTCATAAGATCATCATCTCCCCCAATGATTTAGGGGCAGCATCCAACACATAACGTTTGCGGCTTTACAACGACCAGGCACAATCGGTGTCATTTATCCATTAGCAGAACCTAAACATAACATACTACAAGTAGGTTTGCAAATCCTAATACTAGGTGCCATATGTCTGTCCAGCCAATACTAAGTCAGAGTACACCAAGGCAGAGCTCATTGTGCCTAGACAACTGCTGCGTTACACAGGCCGAGTATTAGACGACCACATTCAAATTGGCCGATTCACATTAATAATACTACGGGAGGAGAGCATATTTGTTAAAATAATCTGTAGGTCGGTTTCTGTCAAAGAAATGCCTGCTATGACTTCAGCTGAGCAGAAGTGTCAACCCATACCACTCACTGGGCTCGTGAACAGCAAATGATACAGAAGATAGTTTTAGGCGTGCAGCCACAGACATGGATGCAATAACAGTTCCCATGAGTATCCTTCTAAAGGCGTAATCTTATTAACTGTAGAATAGATATATGAAATCAAGGACGGGCTTTCGCCACTTTACTGCGCAATTGCTCTCAGACATCACAAATAATTCATGTTTAACAGAGTCCCTAATGTTTGCCGTCACAATGGCATGCCATCACCCATTTGTCTACCAAGTGAAGAAACAAAAAAAATAGTTTAATAAAGCGAGTATTACGTGAGTCTTTAAGGCTGAAAAAAAGACAGACGTTCCATGCTGGCTCAGGTCAAGTGGGTCCTACCGGTGTTGATCCAAAGGAAGACAAAAAATCCCACGAGGTAGCAGCCCAATTGTACGATTTTAGGGAAAAATTTCTTCCCGACTCAATGTGGACCATTACGGAATAAATCCCTTGATCAACAACCCTTCTCCAATAGTCTAACTTTGCATTTATAGAGTGGCAATAATATGACGTTAGGTGCCTATTCTGAGACTCCATTAAGCGAGATCACCGCGATCAAACATCCTCTGCTGGTAAAGTGGGCAAACGGGCCACACCGGCAATGTAAAATATGGCGGTCTCAGATTCTGTTTAAGAACCCGTGCGGTATTTTATCGTCTTATGACTGGTTTTCCGGGGAGCAGTTCTGTCATTTGGATTGATGGAATTCTACCCAAATACCTCCCTTACACCGTTGCGAGCACATACTTATTCTGCAGAAATGACCGGGGCGCAATGATGTGTAGCATGTCCAGAGATTTTCAGGAATACGAGATGGTGTAAGAAATCGTCTAGTTGTAGAATACTTCAGAGGGTGTTGACGTACTGGAGCGGATTTTCTATTAAAGACTCCGATGGTGATGGTGCGTTGCTTTGCTGGTTTTCAGCACGTTTCCAAATCTGCAAAACCCCCTGGGGAAAATCCAACGCAAAAAAACACATGCGTGTGGACGTAACTCATAGTGTGTACACTGGCCTCTTACAATAGCACAAGTAAAAAATCCCCTTCTATATTATTCATATATACATTATATTTAGGCTACAGTGCGTCCCCTGATGAATATGAACATGCTGCCACCGGGCCCAGCCAACTGCCAGCCGTCTCCCCTAGCTCTTGTGGACTCAGATTGCTTTGCCTCAGGTGACAATTTGAGAGGTCAATGATCGTGAAGTTGGATTGCTTGAGCAGGTTGAGGTAACAATGCACATTACAATTGGCAGCCGAGCATGGCTGTAGCAGTATCAAACCAACCACAGCAGCCCAGAGGGGAATATGGCTCATCCCTGAAAGGGAGGTAAGAGGGAAGTAAGGGTTTTTTTGCATTTATTAGTTGCTAAATATATCTAATAAAAATAACACTCGTGATAAAAATTAAAAAAAAAAGTTGTAAAATACATATACTATTCTTCACTGATGTAAAGATCTAGTACAGTCTGCAACACGTATTCCATATAAAGAAAATTTAAAAAACTAACAATAGAGCCAAACAGAAAATTTTGCCTGCCCCTTAAATGAGGATATGGATATCTTGTCAGGACTTTAATCATACAAATACTGGCATCTTTTTTTTCCCGATTTTTTTCCCTTTTCTAACCTGGGGTCAATTCAATTTGGACCTTGAAATTTTCATTTTACGTTTTAAAACCCACACATCACTTTGTATGACTAGCTATAAAAAATGCTGATTCAATCACCAAGATAAAGGGCGATAAGTTTTAAAAAAAAACATGGGGGTTGCACCCAATAAACAGTAAAATCTAGGAAAGTGCTTAAAATTGACTGTTTGTTTTTTAAATCTGCAGAATTTTCCCTTTCCCAAAACAACATCCCCATTTCTCCAAACCTCCAAAACCTATTTTAAAACTCTTGGTTTTACCATCATGGATGACACAAAAGGGGGAATGGCTAAATTATGCACAAGGGCTGCAATTTTAGGATAGGGCACAATCTTTCAATGATCAAACCGGGAACCCTGGGCCCCACCATCCCCTAAACTTCGGAAAACTTTGTGGAATGCAGTTTTTTAATCACCATCTATACTCTAGTTTTTCATACTTTCTTGCAGCAAAACACATTTAATTTTAAATACAGTTTCAGAAAATGCCATTGGAGAGGCCTATACACAGCACCCAAGTCCTCTGAGGGGGAAAACCTGGTGGGACCCCAAGTTTCAGACTTTTGGGGGCTTGTTCACAACGGAGTTTTCCCCTTTTGTTACAAGCGTTTTTTTAGATCTTTTGCCCGGGGCCGACAGGACGGACCCAGAGACGGATCAAAAACAATTACAGTGAGATTATCACTGGGGGCCATGAGGAAACCGCACCCAGCTTTTCACATGAAATAAACGCTGCGTTTTCCATGGGTCAGCTCGGGCCCCGTTTTTAAAAAAGAATTGAAAAGCAACCTTTCAAAGACGGAGCCGCCGGGCAGGGGGGGGAACACCAGCGCGATTTTCTCATGTAATTTTTCGGGGCGTTTCCCCCCCTTTTCCCATAGCCCGCAGTGAAAACCTCAGGGCAAATTTTGTTTGGGTTCCGTCCGGGGTCCGTCCTGAGGCCCCCCGACACAGATCTAAAAATCCTTGAAAACACAGAGTGAAAATTTTCCGCATGAACAAGCCCTAACGGGCGTCATTTTTTCATAAACTAATTTAATTAGAAAACCCCCCTTTGCACCCCCTCCCTCCAGCCAAAAACCAGTTCAGTCACCCAAACAAACAAATTGCCTAAAAAAAAACTAAAAATTTTCCCAAACCCCAAAAATTTTGTGTAAAATACATTTTTTACCCAAACCAAAAAGCCTAACCCCGATTTACTTCGAGCTGCGGTTTGGGGTTAAACCCTCTTTTGAAAAAGTCTGTTTTTCCCCCATCAAAGGACACACCCCCATGACAACCTTACTAATTTCAAGGGCAGTACATCTTTGCCTTTTTTGTGCAAACACCCAAGAATCCATAAATAAAAACGGATATGCAGATGTGAATTCACTGTTAAACCGGCCATGGCATTTCCCCTGGGGTGCGCGGGGTTAGAGGGCCAATGACTACTGTTGGCTACTTTTAAAAAATGTATAATTTTAAAAGGAAACTGTCACATTAAAAAAAGCTATTAAAACTGGCTGGCAGCAATTGTAACCCAATTAATATATTGTTCTGTGGAAAAGGGATTCAGTAGAACTTGTATTTTTAAATTTTTTAAATCCCCCCCCTTATTCTGGGTTTTAAAGGGGTCCCTTTTGGTGGTGTTACCAGTGATTACAGCCTTTTCTGTTTGATGTAAACAAATATACTGTCAGTCATGATATAAAACCCCCTACTGGACTTATTTAACCCCGACCAACTGGGAAATTTTAAAAGAATAAAAAAAACAAGTTTTTACTGAATCCTTTCCCCATACAACAATATATTAATTTGCTCACACCAAGCTAAACCCCCCATTGGGAACACATTTTTAACGTGACAATTTTTCCCCTTTTAAAAGTTTGTTCCCATTTTCAGACATTTAGGGCATACCAATAGCTATGCGAAGCACTGTTCTTTCAGTGGGGGTTTCGAGTAGAGCAAATTTTCAAGGGAATTTGAGACCTAGAGGTGAAAAGTGTACCTATCAATACTTGTGGGATAAAAATAGGGTAATAAATTTCTAGATGGAGGGCAAACCCCCTTTAAAAACGTTTCCCCATTAAAGAAAGAAAAATGTGACTAATTTCCTCAGTGTTTTTCCGCACGGGTTTGCCCCGGGGCTTTTGGTTTTTTCTTCTACCCCCAACAGGGACTTTCCCGCTGCCCCATTTTTTTACACCGGGGCATGTGCCACACATTTTCCCTCACCTTTTTGAAAGTGAACAGCTCCCAAAGGTGAGGTAAGTATCACAATCACACTGCAAATGCCTGTTGGAAATAAAAAAAAAGAATACAGAACCGGGGAGAGCCAGTGCTGAACCAGGGGAAATGGGGTATATGTAGTGTATATTTTATAAACTTAATATAAAGCTCCTTGGGCAACATTTAAATTTTCCCTTTAAAAAACCGACCCTAAGTATCCCCTCATCACAAATTGGAAATTTTTTCAAAGTACTCTTCAACATCTGGGGCAATATAAATGAGCAGCTTTGGGTACAAACTGACTGGTTTTTTTCTGAACCCCCCTAATAAGTTTAAATGGTCCAATCCCCCCTCCCACTCCCCTTATAGGCCTCTGCACTTCCCTTTTAAACCCCTTTAGGGCCCGGGTTTTTTTTTTGTGACACGTTCGTTTTTCCCCCCCTCGCCTTCTGAAAGCCATAAAATTTTTTTTTTTTTTCCACCTACATAGACACATGAGGGGTTTTTTTTTGCGGGGCAAAATTTTTTCTAATGGTGTTATTCACTATACTTTTAGAATATAAATAAAACCCAAAAAAAATTCCCAAATGGGACAAATTGGGAAAAAAAAAAAAAGTATTTTCGCCATGTTTCTGGGGTTTTTTGCTTTTTCGGCGTTTAATCTTTGGGAAAATTTTAATGTGTTATCCCTTTTTCTAACAAGGGTTTACACGCTCTGGCAAAAGCAAACTTTGGGGTTTCCCTTTTTTTTGGGGACCTAAAAAAATTCCCAAAAAATTTTCCCACTTTTGACATTTGCCCCCCGCGCCAGTTTGTGGGGACCAAAAACTTTTTTTTACAACCCTTCGGACTCAGTGAGGGGGCCCTTTTTTGGGCCCGGGGAAGGGACTTTTTTTTTCGCTATATTTTTGGGAAAGGGATGCGACTTTTTTTGGGTCTTTTTTTTTCCATTTTTTGAGTGATAAAATGACCAAAAAAAAAGCAATTTTGGGCCCTTTTTTAATTTTTTTTTTTTTCTACGGGGTTCACTTAAAGGGGTAAAAAAAAAAGTTATTGTTTATAGATCCCAAATTTTTTGGAAAGCCGATACCAAATAGTTTTTAGCTTTTTTTTTTTAAATTTTTTTATTTGAAAAAGGGGGAACGGGGGGTGTTTTTAACTTAAATTTTTTTTTTTTTTTACTTTAAAACTTTTTTTTTTTCTTTTTTTTTACTTAACTTTTGTCCCCCTAGGTGCTTGACCACTAGGGGGGACGATTGGGTTTAAAAAAATACAATCATTAGGGTGTACCCAAAAAGGCGGTTTTCCCCCCCTTTTCCGTCTGCGGGCGGGAAATGGGGGGAAACTGCCACGGGAAAATTTAAAGGGGGCCTTCACAAGGGTCCCCACCACCCCATGCCCGGTCGTCGGATTTGGGGGCGGCCCCCGATCGGGGTTCATTCAGAAAGCCGCGGTTTTCCCGATTGGGGAAAACACGCCACGGCTGTTTTTCTCCCGGGGTTTAGCTTTCGTTTTGCCCTAACACCCGCGGCTTTGCAGGGGGGGGGCGCGGAGCGATCCCCCTGCAAAAACCCCCCTTAAACGGCCCCGGGGCTACTCCCTACGCCCCGGCTGAAGGGGTTTTAATCCAACCCCCCCCCAAAAAATTTTTATTTAAAGGGGTTTGTCAGGATTTTTAAAAAAAAAAAAGCACGTAATGGGCCCCGGGGGGGGTGAAATTTAAAAAAAAAAAAAGAAAACAAACCTTTTTTTAAAAACCCTCAATGTTTTTTAAGCGTTGACCCCGATTCTGGGGGGCCTCCAATTAAAGTCACATTATCGGGATGTGACCCCGAAGCCAAAACATAGGCCCTTTGGTTTACATGAGGGCTTTTGGCCCCACAGCTTTCCGATAAAAACTCTATTGGAAAAAAGCTTTGGTTTGGGAAAAAGTAATTTTTTTTTTTTCCCATTTTCCCCCCCCTTCCCCCCCCAAATGCAATTAAATTTTCCCTTTTAAAAAAAAAAAAAAAAAAAAA
>JAODAL010082121.1:0-11682 GCA_025379985.1 Phyllomedusa bahiana
CCCTCTGCCTCTCCCCTCTGTCAATTCTTCATGGCTCCCCTTTCCCAGCGAATTATTTTCAAGTTGCTAACTATGACCTACAAGGCTCTCCAAAACCCTCTCCCCTCCATACATCCTGCCCAAATTTCCAATATCCCCCCCCTACCAATCCCGCTCCTCCAACCTTCTCCTCTGCTCTCCCCTTACAGCTCCTCACACAACCTCCCCAAGACTCTCCCGTGCTTCACCCACACTCGGGAACCACTCCCCAACACTCAGACTCCCTCCACTTTCACCAGCTTCAAAAGCAACCTAAAAACCCATTTCTTTCAGGTTCCCCTAAACCTACAAAAAACCCTCTTCACTACACCCCCCAAAAATACTGTCTCCCCCTCCCCTTCTGTCCTTTCCCCCCCCTTTTAAATTGAAAGCCCTTCGGGTGGGTCCTCTCTCCTCTGTCTTAAATTGTCATTCACCCAATTATCACATATTTTTGATTATTTTTGGGGAAAAAATACTCCCTCAATGTACCGCCCCGGGAACCCAAATTGGCGCTTTAAAATAAATAATAATAATAATAATAATAATAATAATAATAATAATAATAATACCTACCTAATGGGGGACCTAGATAGCTACCCACTGAGGGACCTATAAATCTACTTACTTAATTGGGCCCACAGAGCTGATTATATATGTATATGACATCATGTATAAGCTGACCTACAAAGCTGATAAATTTTCACAGCTGATTGTCACTTGTGGGTCAAATTTAATTATATAAACATCTGCAATAAACTGCATTTTTATACTGGTTACCCCATACTATACCCCACAATGACACAGTATACACTTTTTTGTGTGTGTGATACTAAACCTCCAACCCCCTCCATAACCACACACCCTGATAACCACGCCCCTTATAAGAGTCTGCCTACTTATCTGACTAATTTTTAAGGTCTAACTTACCTAAAAGAATCATCTTCCTATCTGCTTGTCTAATTTGGGAGGCTTACTACTATACGGAGTTTGTTCCTACCTACTGGTGGCACAGATGGGGGCGTAATAATCTAATGGGGGCACTTTTACTTTTTGGAGTCTAACATGTCTGCAGGGATTCATGGCCGGGAGAAGTCATCATGACGTTCTGGACCGGATGAAGAAAGAAAAAGGAAAGAGAACGACTCATCCGATAAGACGTCTCCTGTGAGTCCCTAGATGTAACTGCATAGTAATCACTTATATGGCTGCAGAGCCTGTATACACCTGCTATCTACCACTATATGGTCACTGTATGGTGGTTATAGTGGTCTTTGTGTAATGGTTTACATTCAGTAAGAGTACGCTGTTATTAATCAAACTTTTTATGCTGGTAAGATGTGGTCATGATGTGGCGGTATTATCTGGTCCTTGTTTATTGTTATTAGTAATATTGGTGTTGGTATACTCGTTTGGTCAATAACATTATGGTGGCATTAGTCACTATATGGTAGTGATATGTGGGGTACTCTTTGGTCCTTGTATGTTGTTGTTGTTATTGGTAACATTGGTCTTGGTAAACTGGTTTGGTCAGTAATATTATGATGGTATGAGTCACTATATAGTAGTGATAATGTGGCCCTTGTACTGACACTTACAGAATACAGATAACATGTCAATGAAACTGTCAAGCATAAACTCCAACAAAAACTAAGCCCATAAAACAAAAGGCACAGCTGCATTTTATTCCTGTTCACAGCACAACATTTTTTTATTTTTTGAAGGGGGAAGAGGAAGCGAGAGGGAACAGACACTTTGGCTTTATAACTTGTTTTTCTTTGGCCCCATTTGAAATTTTCTTTTATTGGATATTCCTTTTAATAGAAATAAATTTCTGCAACACGCTATATCGTAGACATCCGTCACTTAAAATAGGGAACTTGTTGTTGAAAAATATTGGTCCACAGACTGTGTCTGGGAGTAGGAGAACCCCAAGCTGAAATTATGCATTTAGGCCAATTAGTGTTTAGCTATGTCCCTGCATATAACCCTATATATCACAGAGCTCAGCTTCTCTTCCTATATAATATAACCCTATATATCACAGAACTCAGCTTCTTTCCTCTGTCATATAACCCTATATATCACAGCGCTCAGCTCCTCTCCTCTATCATATAACTCTATATATCACAGACCTCAGCTTCTCTCCCTCTATCATATAACTCTATATATCACAGAGCTCAGCTCCTCTCCTCTATCATATAACCCTATATTATTACAAGGAAAAGGGCTAAAATTCCTTAATTATATGAGAAAAAAGGCACTTGGGATATGTAAAAATGCTAAAAATATTAACTTGGACTATAAAATTATGTCCATTTTTTATTGGCTAATTATTAAATAAGTAAATAAAACAAGTTATAAAATCATGAACTCGACGCATTTCTCACGCTTCCTCGCGTGTTATATATCACAGGCTTAGCTTCTCTCCCTCTAACACATCCTACTCTCAGATAGGGCAGTATAAACAAGCTGACAGGTTCCCGTTAGATTTGGAACACAGGCGAAATTTGTGTTTATTAAAAAAGTAAGGGTTTTTATTGCTGCATGTATTTTTTGTTGCATTAAAAAAAATATAGTGTTTTTTCACTTGCAGTACTGCACAACAATTAAACTGCAAGCTTCTTTCAATTATCTTAACTTTTTTGGAAGGCGTTACAAGTGAGTTGGCAATTACTGTGTTTAGAATCTGCAAGACTCCAAAAACAATAATCGATTACTCATTTGTTACACCTTTCAAAACAGTTAACTGAAAGGAGCTTGCTGGAAATAAATGCAGCTTAAGGGTGCTTTCACACGTCGCTGCGTTTGTGGTGTGTATTTAGATGCATTTTTTGTGCACACAAAACGTATCCGAAAAATGCGTCAAAAACGCACTGTGTGAAAGCGCCCTTACTGCAGTGCAGTACTGCAAGTGAAAAAACGCACTGAAAACGCCACAAAAAAATCGAATTGTTTGAAAGCACCCTTAGTTAGCATGCTGAAATTAGAAGTTAGATTATCTAATTAGTTAATTGGTAGAGTCAAAGTGGTAAAGTCTAAGGGAGACATGTATGATCAGAGCTTTCACACATTTTCAGGCGTATTATGCGCCTCACTGTGCTGGCTCAGCTGTCAGACACACCTAATGCGCTGTTAGGTGCAAGATTCTCCACTTTGTAATGCACCTAACATGAAGGGGCGTTCTGGGGCGGGACGCACCACATTCGAAAACCCTGACCCATGTATGAATGCGGGTCGGCAAAGTGAGGCGCATTACAGCTCCGACAGGCAGACCTATTTCAAGGAGGCGAAGTTTGCTCCACATTTATGAACGCATTTCGGCACCGACATACATGAGGCGCAGTTTTCACGGTAAAAAATGTGAACACAGGCGCTTCGACGCGCCGATCTTCATATATGTCCCCCTAAATGAATAATAATAGTAATGTGTTTACATAGTAAAAATAGATTGCCTCATATAATTTCTATTTATACCTTGAAACACTATAGTCTAGAGCTAAGCATTCTTTGATGTAATCTCTCTAGTAAAGGTCAGGCAAGGTATTTATCTAGGATAATTGGACCTGTATGGTTGTGATTAGACTTAGCAACACAGACCTTCAGAAGTTGCACTGATTTAGCATTATCATACACGACACAATTCTTTTTTGCTCTTAATCTAAGACATACCCTATAACAGAGTCTGATTTAGTACATATTATCAAAATATTTAAATCTACAATTTATAAAAGCATTTATTCAGAAAATATATATTCTGTTAAATTGGATACTATAATAGGTATTAGGCTCTACTGATGTATAACCAATATATATTTTACACTGAAACGAACCCTTTATCTTCGTTTTCTTAAGGCTGTGTTCACACGGCTTAAAATGGGACGTATCTCGCCCCGTATTTCGCACCGTACTGCGCTAAATATGGGGCGAGATACGTCCCACTGATTATAGTAATTCACAGTTCTCATAGAGAACTATGGATTACACCTCCTCTCACTGCTCGCACAATATGGCGAGCGGGAAGAGAAGTGACATGTCAATTATTCACGGCGTATATGCGCCGTGAATAATCAATGTATGTCCCCGCTCCCGAGCACACAGCGTAATTGCGGGCGAAATACGTCCCGCAATCATTGCCGTGTGAACACAGCCTAACAGAAAGGTATCATAAGGGTTGAATAATGTAAACTCACAATAGTTTTAGAAGTCTGTTGACTTAAAGGGGTTGTCCACCACCTCTTAAGAAAATCAAAGCAGCAGCTCCTGTGGCCCCAGTGAAATCCCAAAAACACATACTCACCTTTCTCTGTTCCCAGCACCACATTCTGCAGTGCTCACATTCCTCTTCTTACATCACTATTTGGAGCTGTTTTCTTCTGAACTATGATGTAAATTAGTGGAGCTGCAGTGTATCCTACTGTATAGACATACAGTAGGATATCTCATTAATAGAAAAGCATGTAAAAAAAATCTATTCCACACGGTATACCTATTTTTCCTGTGTACAGTCCTACAGTATGAAACCACATAGTCTACTATTGACAAGCAGGCATGTGACTATAATATGTACTCTTTTTTTTTTTAATTGGGTGGTTGGTTTATTTTATATAATTTTGTAAAGTTCCCCTATGTACATGACTTTCTGGGTTGTCTCGCTGACTTCTCCTCTGTGAGTTCTGATGTCACAGCAGTGTGAGGATTGCTTGACGGTTCTCTTCCAGGCCAATTATGGCCTACGGGTGTGTTCCCACGGCAAAGACAAAATATTTGGATTTTCCGACCGGTATTTTGTCTTTTTTTTGGCACGTAGAGGGATGGCTTTTGTCCACGATTTGCGGATTCAAGCCGTTCCCCTTCACATCCACATGTTCATGTTCTGCCCGAAAACCGGGCAGAAGAATGAACATGTTCTAAGTTTTTAGGAATGCCGGCGGTGTCAAAAACCGTCCAGCAGAAAATCAGTGCAGTATGGACTGCTGCATGGATTTTAAAAGGTTGACGATCGGTTTACAGACAGTTTTAAAATCCGCAAACCGTCTGTTAAACCGACTAAAAACCCTTGCCGTGGGGACAAACCCTAAGAGAGATAAATCAGCTAAGCCTTCATTGAAGGCTTGAGGCATTTGCTTGCAACTTTGCATGAGGATTGAAAAACTTCTAATATTCTAGGGTATTATTTTTTGAGTAGTTGTATAGTTGTAATTTGAAATATAATTACCTGTAATGGATGGCACTTTTTTATTTTTACTTTATTTTATAAATATATTTAATTAGTTAATTCGAAATTATTCACATATCTCCTCTTGTCAGGATCCAGGATATCTTTTTCAAAATTCTTCTGTCACCTGGACTCTGCTTGTTCACATCTAGGATATAAAAGTCTCACACAATTATCTTTTTACGCTGCATATCCTAACTGTTATCTTTGTTTTCACCTTTTGCTTTGAAGTCCTACAAAAATTTGCACTATGTTTATAGCTAGGTATAACTTCTCTCTATGCCTCTAGGCATCATGCAACGTTTTTCTTAGTCAACATTTTCATAAGATGACGCCTTCATAGGAAACTATAACATTCCTTAAAGTTTGTCTTCTTGTATCTATTCAGTCTTGTCCTACTCCATAGTCCCGCTCCCGCCATGCTTCTTTGTTATTCACAGCTTCTTTTAATTGCTTGATGTCTATTCCCCGGTCATTCAAACCATAAAATTCAAACCATGAACCTTGTCTCCCCTGTTTCCTTTTATCATTAACCACCTCAAGTAGCATCTGCTTTTCAAGTTAATAGGCCCTTATCATTTGACCAAAATAGATTAGTTTCTTTCTGTGGTCTTGCCTTATAAGGGCAATTCTGGGTTTATACAACAAAAAGTATCTTGGTTGTTGATCCTAGCTGTCCATGTGACTCATAGAAGTCTTCTTCAGCACCAAAGCTGAAAAGTGTTGATTTTTCTTACATCTGTTTTTGTGAGCATCCACAAGTGATCAGTCTTTGTTTGATGGTGACAAAAACATCTTTGCACTTCCATATTTGGTCTTTGCTCCTTATGACTGCATGTCACAGTACTAATTAATGCTTAGTCACTGCTTGATCTTCTGTTTAGCAGAGATCAAGCATTGATTAGCACTGGGACGTGCAGTCATAAGGAGCATAAATCAAATATGGAAGTGCAAAGATATATTTGTCACCATCCAACAAAGACTGATCACTGCCATTGTGCTCCCAATTATAGTTCAACCACCACTATAATCAATGAGGGATCCAAGGAAAACAAAGCTGTTGACTACTTCTATATCTTCATTGTTGATCGTTATGTGGACCTCTTTAGTGGTGGTCATGGTCTTCGTTTTATAGATGTACAGGTAAGCTTCTCGCTTTCCTCTTTCAGTTTTATGATCAGCTTCTCCAGGTCCTTTTAACTCTCTGCCACCAGAGCTGTACCATCTGAGTATCTCTGATAGCTAACGAGTATAGCTGATGGTTCTTCCATCTTTTTAAAGCCTAAGGCCATGTTCACACGGCTTATTTGGGCACGTATTTCAGCCCGTAATTCGCGGCGTACTGTGCAAATTGCGGGCTTAAATATGGCCCAGTCATTATGGTAATCCACAGTTCTCATAGAGAACTAAGGATTATGTCTCCTCTCCCCGCTCGGCGAATCTGCCGCGGGGGGAGATAAGTGACATGTCATTTACTAGCGGCTTATACGTGCCGCTAGTAATAATAGTCTATGGGAAGGCGAGGTGCCGGCCCCCCGCCCCGCCCCCGTCCACACGGCGTAATTGCGGAGCGTAATTACACCCCGCAATAAAGCCGTGTGAACCTGGCCTAACACTCAAATTATCTAAGTTCAGCTTCCTCATGATTACTTCGACATAGGAGTTGAAAAGAAAAGGAGTGAGAACGCATCTTTGTCTTATATTCTTTTTTGATCTTGAACTATTCCATATCTTCATACCTGGTCCGCACTATGGCTTCTTGATCATAGAGTGACCTGATTAACCTGGTCAGGTGCAGCAGCACCCCTATCTCACTCATTCCTTCCTAAAGCTTACCATGCTAAGCACAGTTAAAAGCCTTGGTTTAAGGTGAAGCACAGGTAAAGCTTCTTCTGGTACTCTTTTCCTTTTATTTCATCCACCTCTTGTTTGTTCCTCTGTTCTTACAGAATCCAGTTCATCTTGCCCAAGCGCTTCTGAGCACCTTGCTGGCATGAGGGATTAGGGTGATTGTTCTATAGTCAGCCTGGCATCACCTTTCTTTGGCATTATTTTGACAACTGATTCAGTCCTTTGGCGATAAGTCTTTTATGCCAATACAACTTTCTTAGCAGTGGTGTAGTTAAGGCTCCCTGAACTCTTGCTTTAGACACACATCTGATTACCTCGTTTCATTTCGAGGGTGAGTTAACCCAATGTAATGTGTTGGTCTGCCTTCGTGCCCCTTCATAGCCGACGTTCACCTCTCACATCAATGACAGTTGCTTATTCGCAATGGTGCTGTTTTTTCACTCACGATACACTCTCCCCACAGCAGCACACAAAAAGTGCACAAATTAAGTCAATAATGATCCCTTTTTTACAGTCCTGATAAATTGCCCCTTTCACCCATGACAGCAACAAAGGTATTGTGTACAGACAGCCTATCACATACCTTATAAACCCATCAAGCCAGCTCAGAGGCATAATTTCCTTTGTGATCTATATCGTGACTTGACTTTGTAGATTACACAGGCACCTAACTTGGCTATGGGTTGGCTACTGGTTTTCCAGGTCAGCTCCTCTGCACCAAATAAAAAATTCAGACACATTTCAAAATGTAAACAGCATTTTTTGGGAAAAAAAAAAAAGCCTGTAGTTTTTTTTTCTAATCTGAGTCAATGACTTTATACTCATACAAAAAATGCTTGGTGGTTCTGTGTGTTAAGAGCCCCACTCTCAATAAAGACAGTTATATGCAAATGGCACAATGCTCAGGCTTAGTACCAGACTTTGATCACTAAGCTCCATGTGTAGAAAAGCAACTGCTTATTCAGTGTCTTGTTCTAGTTCTTTATTTCTGTATCTGGATAGAAGAAATATATTACTGGCACTTTATAGCATAACCGTCCTGAGTAATAGTAGAAGGTGACAGGACCTTGCTCACCTGGTAGTGTTGTGCTAATGCCAGATACAACACAGTGAGAAACATATATAAAGCCTCCTTCACACATTGACTTTTTGGCAGTTTTTTCTTTGGTATGTAAAAAACACCATGAATTTCATGCATTTACAACAGATGTGTGTGGCTTTTTCACTTATTCATTCATACCAAGCCTTTTAGCGTTAGACTAATGCCTTTAGCTGATTATTACACAATGACAACATCAAGACGTCCTAGACCTGTCACTAGATTTTTCCCCATGGCTGAGGAACACAAGCCAGTGTCAGTTTTGGTTTTCCAGCTGTGTCCCTTATCTGTAAGATGCTGTAGTTTTAGACTTTAATGCTCAAATCTTATTCATGAGCAGGTGTTAGCCCCCCCACCAAAAGGCTAACCCCACCCATGACAGTTTTCACTGTTTCTGCCTTTTCAAAAATTGGTTTATCAATTGGGTGGGGGTGTTTAAAAAAACTGACACTTTTACTTGACTTTTTGGCTGAAAAAACTGCAGATTTGGCATTAAATACTTAAAACTACAGTAGTTACAGAAAAAGGGGGACCGCCGGAAACAGCATGTTTTTACCAGCTTGTGCTTCCCTCAGCAAAGGGGGCACAATCTATGTGACAGGTTCTCTTTAAAGGGGATTTCTGGCAATTATAGATCTCCTTTCTATTTTATGATCTATCAATACAAATTAAAACAAAGCTACCAAATCTATGGAACAATAAGGAATGATTAGACAGGAAACAACTGACTGGAAATACTTTTTCCCACAATCAATATTTGAGCAATGTAAGCAATGCAATTTGCTACAATGGAAAATTGTATCTCGTTATAAATTGAAATTTAATTCATCTACCTTTCCAGTTCATAAATATTTCACTCAAATTCTTGCCTTCTGCAAATTCTGTAAGTTAGAACCTATTACCTCCAGGAAAACCTCATGAAGTAACAGGAGACTAAAATCAAACATTCGTTAAAAATGCTTCATTTGGGAAAATCAAAGCATCTTACCTGTAACTCCCCGTTTTAAAAAAAGTTTTTGACTTTATAAGGTCTAAATGAGCCAGGTCGGCACAGACAGCTGATGGATCACTATGTGACGCGGTCAAAGTACCCTTTGAGTGGAAAAGTCCACTGTGAAAGGGGGAGCCAGAAGTATACATCATGTGACACTGATAAAATTGGCTCTATTCCCGTAATAACACTAGCCGTAAATTTACTGCCTGAAACCCGTCCCCATGTCAGTGTCATTTCTTTCTGTACTGATGTGTGGTGACTTTTTTTCCCGTACAAGGCCTTTTTTCTTTTGTCCCCGCCAGTTGGGATCTCCCCAAAAGAAAGAACCCCCGTACTAAAAAAAACTCTGCTAAAAATTGAACAAAAACTGTTCCCTGTAATACTAGGTGAGCCCTTGATTTTAAATTATATTTTTTGGAAAAACGTCTTATAAATTTTATTCATTTTTTTTTGGTGTGGAGGTACTCTTTAAGATTAAATCATTATACACATCGTTGTATTATTCTCACCACAACATTGGTTGGAAATAGAAAATTTACAATTTTGGAAGACAAAATAAAGCCATAAAGTTATCTGATGAGTTTTGTGCCATTTCAAATGTTTTACTTCCAATGTAATCATTTCTCCAGATACAAACTTGTTGAGATACACTGTCGCACAAATGTGCAATAGATGGATATTCACAGTTGAGTCTCATTATTTTGAATGACAGATAATATCCCCGATAAACCCCGTTTGTTGCATGGACACACCTAGTGGCTGGGGGTGATTAAAAACCCTCCGTTGCTTGTTCCCTTTCGCAGTAGGGTTCCCTCCACAACTAACTGCTCCCACACTGGTGGGGCATAGCTATTCAGTTGGCAAATTTTCGCTACCGGGGTTGAACCAGTCCCATCCCTGCTTTTTAACACTTCACTGCTTTAGATGGCCCCTTTCCTCCCCCTGCTTGCTCCCCCCCCCCCCCGCCATGGAATAATCATAGGGTAACAACTGGTTTTCCATGGGCGGAGGCAGGGTGTAATAAGTAATAAATGAAAAGCCTTTATACTGTATACAAGGACAAAGATCGGCCCCCAGTGGTTAGGTACATAGGGAGCTAAATTTTAAGTGCTAAAAAATAAAAATCAACCTCCTTTTGCCATTCTACAAATAAAAAATAAATAAAAATGTTAAAGTTATACATAATTGGGATAGCTGTGTTTGTAAAATTTCAATTTATTAAACTGTAACAGATTGGATACCATAGAAGAAGAAAAATTCTCAACACCAAAAAGTGTTTTTTGTGGTTACTTGCTGTCACAAAATAACTGAAAAAAAAATTATCAAAAATCCATGTATCCCGAATGCCATAAAAACAAAATTTTAGCCCCAAAAATGATTGCTTGGTACATAGACGGAAAAATAAAAAATATTGGTTCCCGAAAAGTCATTTCATAAAAAATTAAAAAAATAAAAACCTGTGGAATCACCAGACTTGTATTCACCTAAAGATACAGAATACAGATAACACATCATTTATACCAAAAAGTGAACATAAAAAAAGAAACCTGCATAAATGTGGCAATCATTTTTTTTTCAGTTCCCCCCCACGTTTTGTTTTTTGGGTTTCCCCGTATTTGTGGTTTAATGAACCATTAAAAAGTAATCTTGTCTCATAAAAAACAAACCCTCATATGGTTATGTAGACGGAAAAATAAAGCTATGTTTCTTAGATGGTGGGAAGTAAAAAACGAAAACTAAAAATTCAAAAATAGCTGCAATCAGAAGGGGTTAAAAGAGCGAATCTGCATAATTTAATACACAAAAAGAAACCACACAAGGTAACCACTTCTGAAAATGTTTGGGTAACTTTAATAAAAACTTTTTTAAATAAAAAAAAAATATCTGCACTGTACTGTTAGTTTTTACCCGCCCCACCAAAGTAATTTAACCCCCCAAATAAATTCCATAAAAGCAATCCCTAAAGGGGGAAACTGCAAAGAAATCTGCGCTTCAGAACCTGCGGCAGATGGGGTGGATGTTGTCTCCGCTTTTGTCTCCAATTTTGTCATGGATTTTTCTGTATTGACTTCAGTCGGAGACAGCATTAAAGTCAAAGTAGAGACATCTGTGACAAAATCAGCAATAGTTGTTGAAGGTTTTAAAGCACAAATTTCTCTGCAGAAATGCTAAATACTTAGGCAATTTTTGTTTATTCCCCTAAAAACCTAAAAAATTTTGGAAAGGAAAAACTATGAAGTACCCGCCCCAAAAGAGTTTTGTTGGTTAGAAGAAACAAGCCTGAGGCTTAAACGCCATCACCACAAACAGAACTGAGCCTCCTCTCCTAAGTACCCAACCACACTGACCTGACATGGAAGTGAGCTCTTGTGGTCATTAATTGGCTTAATTTCTTGCTGCCGCTTTATCACTAATTACTGCTTCTCAACTAATCTACAGTACCTAGCAACAAGTAATTCAGGGACTGAGTGCATGTAAAGCAATTATGCAACAAAACCCCTT
>JAODAL010082122.1:0-11681 GCA_025379985.1 Phyllomedusa bahiana
CGCTACCCGGGTCTTGACTGTGTCTGGGGAAGGTGGATTCTCACACTTCCGCTTCCCCACTCTGCTTCAGCACGACAGTTTTTTTTGCTGCGTCATCAGGGCATTTTAACCTGCGTGTTAATAGATAAGGGATGCCAGCCTGGGCTCTACCGCACCCACTGTAACTCCGGCCCGGGGTCATGCGTGGACAGGACAGGTATACAATGTCCATTCAACTAAAATGGTGGTTTGAAAGACTCCTTTTCCCGACATTTTTTAACTGGGGGTCAGCGGGTTTGGGGGTCAGCTGTGACCCAAGACAGGTATATCAATGTCCATCAACAAAAGGTTTTAAAAACCCTTTTTCGGGCACTTTTTAAAAATTGGGGGCAAAAAGGTTTAAGGGCATTCTCGGTACAACAGTAATTAGTGTCCAAAATTAAACAAAAAAGGGGGTTGAAAGATCTTTTTGCGGCACTTTTTAAATCTGGGGCATGCGGGTTTGGGGGCTCTCGGGTTTCCGGGACGGGATTTCAATTCCCCAGTTCAAGAAAACATTTGGTTCAAATATACTCCCTTCGGGCACTTAATTTGTGGGTGATCGGGGTTTTAAAAGGGTCAGGCTGTGGTACAAGGCAGGGATGTAATGGTCTGTGATTTTTTTGTACTTTTAAACCAAGTGTGTTGCCTAAGTTTACACGTACCCATTTGACTTTGGGGATTTTAATTTCGCTTCCCCCACCTTGTTTGGGTGTAAAATAAGGTTTGGTGCTTCCCATAACTTTTATGGTAATCCTCAAAATCTGCCACTATCAAAAACTTATCGATACGCCGACATGACATCGATCATCTCGATACCCAAACCAATCGCTCAACACTAGTTTACGCTACAGAATCGTAAAGCAGGCCGTAACTGGACAGGCAAAAGGGTCATGCAGGCGGGGAGTGGTTCGTAGTGGGGACACAGAAGGTAGGACAGGGGGCAATGTTTTCTGGTAAGAGAGGGAGGCAAAAGGGTAGGGTACCAGAATGAACAAAGATCAGAACCTTCCTCCTAGGCAGGGGGCACTATCGATTCGAAAAGGTCAAGGGAAGGGGGCGAGCTTAAATGGGGTCACGCCCGGGTGAGCCAAATCAACGGCGCACTGTCCCTTTAAATTTTTCCGCAGTGCGGCGGCGCATAAGGGTGGGCGCCCCGGCGGCCCAGACGGCCCCCGGGGAGGGAAACAGGAGCGTGGGCAGGAAATGGGACACAGACCCCAGGGTTTTCCACGCCCGAGTCCCGGGGCTGCAGCCCCGGGGCCGCGTGAGGACCGCGGCGGTGGGGGTTTCCTGCGACCCGACACGGGGGTCGAGGGAAACCGAAACAAAAATTAAAAACTTAGTTTATACATTTAAGTGGATTAGGGGGAAGAATGGGTATTATTTGCCTTTTGGGGGTTAAAGTTTGTTTTGCTGCCCCAAACCATGGCACTTAGATGCCCACTATTGAAGAACACTTTATAGTACTGAAAAATCTACACACCCTATACTGTTGAGTCTGCACTTTTTCTCATGTCCCCCTAATTTTTTTAGTTTTTTGGGACAACCTGTGATTTGGGCCCTACACCCTTTTTTTCTATAAATTGCCCATTTTTTAAGCTTAGGGACTTTTGGGGGAAAAGGGAAAACTCAAAAAAAGGGTTCCAGTGTTAGGGGAAGTCATAGGGCAGGCTTTGAGGGACAGCGTTAGGGGACAGTTACTGCTATTACTCAAAGCAGCAAAAACAAACGATTTTGATTTTTTGAAAAACCCCCCACCAAAAAGTATTCAAACAGGTCATAAAACATATAGACTAAAAAAAACCTTAATAATGACCTTTTAAACTTAGAGACATAAAAACTTTTATTAAATATACTTATTAAAATTTCACATCTCCCTCAATTAACCCTAGGAAAAAAGAACAAAAATATATTCCTACTTCAAATGGGGTAACAGCCATCATAAAGGCAAGTTGATCAGGAACCTACCCCTGATTATCATAGATTATCTAGGAAAATTATCAAAGGGAATTTTTTTCCCTAAGAAATTTTTATATAAAATTATAAAAATTTTTTAAAATTTATATATATAATATATATATATATATATATATATATATATATATATATATATATATATTAAAAAATATAATATATATAATATATTTAATTATATATTTAAAATTTTAAATATTTATTTTTAAAAATTTTTTCCTAAGTAAAAATAAAAAATTTAAAAATGGAAGCTTTTTATCTGAAAAAGCAAGTAATTGCATAAAAAGCTTCCTGGGCAAAAAGGGTGTCAAAATAGTCATAAAGAAATCATAGCTTTTTCTAAAACGTTCTCGTAATTTTAAAAAAAATTTTAAAAAAAAGTTAGGGCCTATGAAGAACACGCCGCACCATTTTTTTTGTCTTTCACTGTTTATATGATGATGAACAGTCTACCCCCAAAAGGCGTGCGCCCGCACTGACACACATTTTTTGAATGTCCCAAAGAAAAAAAAAAATTGGTGTGAAACTGTCTACAATTTTGGTGCATAAAATCAAACCAAATATTCGATAAAACTTTCTTACATATTCTTGTATTCTACAATTTTATATCAATTTAAACGGGTACGCGCCAATTTTCATACACCCCTTAGGGCACATGTAGATTTTTTTACTGGGGGACCAATTTTATTGCGCCCATTTGTAGCTATAATTTCCTAATCTATGAACCTGTTCACTGCGGTTCATAATTTTGCGTTTTATCTAAAAAGGGAAATTTGGCTCAGGTACTCCCTTTTTTAAAGTTTTAACCGTTCCCGCAGTAATTGCCGGTTTGCTTTTCGAAGCTATAAAGTGAAATACCCCCCGCGCCTCCGTCTAGGCGCACTAAAAGGGCCCCGGGGGCCCTCTTGTGTTCTTTTCATTTCCCTTTGCCCCACGTCACGCCATGTCGGGGGCCATTTTAGATTGTTACCCTTGAATCGCCTGAACTTTGCCTTGTTCAGAACAATTTTCCGAATTCTAAGAATTCCACTTCATTAGAAATCGATTTACTCATCCCTATAAAAAACAAAGGTTCATTTTTTTACCACTTTGGGAAATAGACATTTTTTTTGTTTTCCCTGATAGCTATAATTCTTCTGCCCCTTTTTTTGCCTTCCCTGAATAAAAAAACACTGCAGATAAATCCAGATGGATGGGCAATGTATCTTTTTGCAACCTTTAAAAACCCCAATTACTTTTAGAAAATTTTAAAGTGCATAAGAAGAAACATGCCACACATTTAGAGACTTATCTGAGTTTTTTCTTATTTTTGTAATTAGGGATTTGAAGAGGGAATTTCCTTTTTTTTTCTTAAAAACCATTCTGAAAAAAGCCGCTATGATGTAATAATACAAAGCACAGCACAGCTTGATGCGGGTGGTCATAGATACCAACAAAAGCAATGTGCGAGAAGTTTAATTTGATTTTAAAAAAGATAAAGCACAAGGGAAAAAAAACAAATATAAGCTTTCCACTATCTTCTTAATAATTGACAATTTTCCCCAAAATAGCTCGAAAATTTCACGGATTAGTAACTTACACATAAATTTTAAATCTAGAAAGCACTTTACACAGCCCTACCTGGGGGGAATTCCCATTTTTTGCACTCATTAAAATTTACCTTTTGATAAAATTACCATTGAAAAATTTCTAAAGCCAAAAAAACTATAAAACTGATAATAACAAAAATTCCCCTTATCCAATAAAGTTTGAAATCCTAAAAATTAAACTTACATTCGTTTTCATGACCAACAAACGAACAGGGGGTTTCCCCTGGTTTAGGAGCTTTAGTTTTAAAAGTCCTAAGCCACAAAAAAAGACAATGTTTTGAACCAAATTTTTAAAACCCAAAAATTTGTTAAAAATTATCTTTTACTTTTTTGCCCACCGCCCTTACTTTAAATACCAGGGACTGCTTTTTTATTTTGCAGGACAATTTTGGATTGATTTAAATTTCAGCTGCGCGGGTGGAGAGCCGGGTGCACCATTTTAACAACTCTCCACTGAAAGAAAAAGGGATTTTACTTCCACTTCCCCGGCCCACGGTCCCCCCGTTCCCCCAAAAGGGGCCCGTAACTACAAAAAGCTGCTGGTCTTATAGACCCAAAAAGCTTTGCAGTCAGAAAGGGAATATATATTTAAACCCCTTCAGGGAAAACAGAAAAAATGATGCCAAAAAATTCCCCCAAAGGTCCTTTTTTTTAATTTTAAAGGGGGGCCAATATGTAAAAAACGTAATAAAAAAATACAAAAAAAAAAATAAATTTATCCAAAAACCCAAAACCCTAACTTTTACCCCACCCCCAAACCCTTTTTGGACATTTTTTCTAGAGTATGTCAAAGGGGGGTAAGGACGGTGGGTGGGATTACCCAGCAATCTCATAAACAATGGCAGTGGGGGGCTGGCGCAAATGAACTGCATCTGCGGGAACACGGAAATAGAGCCGGGTCCATTCCCCTATTTAACCCCTTTTATGGCGTGGCAATTGTGGCAGCTGTGTCAAATAAAAAAAGAAACAGGCCGTGAGATTGAAAAAAAAAGCCAATCGGTAACATGGTCTGGAAACCTTGCAAATTTTTCCCCACTGCCATGTCTTTTTTGTTTTAACCCCTTCCGCCACAGGCGGAATGATAAAACTGCCATCTTCACCCCTTAAAAATGTTCACCCCCTTTTGCATTATTTTAAAACCCTTGGTGTACAAACCCTCTGCACCATAGTTCAATACCCTAGGAAGACTTTTTGGACGTGATATTTTTTTTTTTCCTATGCGCAAAATTTTTTTCGCACATTTTGTAATAGAATCCTGAAAAATATTAACCTGTTTACTGCGGGGCAAGAATTTGCACTTTTAGTACAAAGCAACACTTTTGGCTCAGGAAACACTTCAAATTGGGCTACCCTTTCACAGTAAGCGCCTGGTTTGAACCCTATTTGAGGGGTTTTAAAGTGTAAATATTGCGGTTGAGGGCGAAACACATTTAGAAACGCCCCCCGTCTTTTGGTGATTAAAAGTGCCACGGGGACTTTTGAAGCATAAAATTTTGGGGTGTCCCATAAATTTTTCGCACAGGGTGTGCCAGTTTTTTTGCTATAGAAAATTTTTAACACCGGGTACAGTTAACCCTAAAGGCCAATGAAAGCTTAAGGAGTTATCAAGATCACATGGTTTCTTGCACCAGTGATGAAAGCATTGCACACCCTACACTAACTTCTACAGAAAAAGAGGCCAAAAACTGACTGAAATCCGGTGTAAAATCCGTGCACAAATCAGTGACAGAAAATGAAAACCAACTACAAAACTGGTGTTTTTAGTGTAAAATTCAGTTCAAAATATTTTGGCGGAGGGAAAAGGCCCTGTCTGTTTCAAAAACCGGGGGAAATTTTTCCCCATTTTGGTTGTCCCCTTTAAACTAAAAATAAAAAAAAAAGAAAAATACTTCATTACTGCTCTATAACAATTACTCTAGCACAAGATATTTTTTTTTTTCTTTTAAAACGTGATTTAATTTTTTAAAACCCCCTTTAAAAAAGGGAATTATCGCTTCCTTACTTCGGCTAAAGTCCACTTCTTTTAAAGCCCCCCATCTCTGTAAATGCAGGGGCGTTTCTTCCCCCCCAGCGGGATGAAAATCATCCCCCCCTTCACTGTGGCCTGAACTCCCCCCCCCCCCCCTCTGAATCCCACATGTTACTGTGCCTCCCAAACAGTTTTTAAAAAAGAGCTGTATACATACCACGGCGCTTTCCCAATCAAATTTCTGACACTGATCTCCCTCCCCACTGGAATGTTTTACAGCTTTCTAATCGGAAAGCAAAATTTTTGGGCACAGGGTCAAAACTGTAAAGGTTTTTCTCATTGACAATCGCCCCGGGTCTGTTTCCTAGGTGTGAACAGAAAAATACTAACGGCCCCAACCTGAGTCATTCTTACAGCCCGTGAACGACCCGGGGGGCTGTACAAAATTTTAAATGACTTTTCAGCTTTTGAAATGCAAGGGGGAGGGTTTTGACCCACACGGAAATCAGTGTAAAAAAAACACAAGAAAAAGGGGACACTGTGAGAACAAGGCACCCTTTGCTAATGACACCCAAATTTTGCAAAGTTGCTTGTTTTAAATTGTCCCCTTATTCGAAGACCTTTAATAAACGAAAACCCCCCCCTTTTAAACCAAATGCCTGAAAAATTACTTAAAAAACCAAAACACAGTTTTTTATTTTTTTCCCTTTTTCTTTTTAAACAGTTTAATTTTTAGTTTTTTTTCAATAAACCGCGGGTTTGTAAAAGGGGCTTTTTTTTAAGGGCAAAGAAGTTTTACTTTTTTGGGGGAATTGTTTAAGCTCACTTATAAATTTTTGCAGAATTTTTTCTATTTTTTTTAAATTTTTTTATTATTTTTTTTTATTTTTTTTACCCCAAATTTCACAAATCACACTTAACTTTTAAAGTTTAATTTTCTCCAGGTTTTTAAACGGTTTTGGGGGATAAAAAAATTATTTTAAAGGGTTTTTGTGTGGGGAAAATTTAAATGCAAAATTTAAATTTTTTATTAAAAAATTTAAATTTTTATGTTTTTTAAATTTATTTTTCAAACATTTTTTTATGTTTTTTACTTTTTTTTTAACCCCAATGGGGGGATAACTTTTTTTTTTTTTTTACACTTTTAAATTTTTTTAAAACCCTATTAAAATATCTAATAAAATTTAATCGTTTCATTTTGAGACGGGCAGAGTAATTCAGCACACAATCTCCCCTTTGATCACTTTGCTTGTTATACCGAAAACCCTGAGGCTACTTTTGGGCCCCCCGGGGGTTTACGTGCAGCCGCCCCGGGGGCCTGAAAAGTAAACCCGGGGTTTCCCGGGATCACCCACAAAGCGGGGGAAAGACCTATGTTTAATGCCGCCTTCACTGACGGGGCCCAAAAAAGGGGGTTAACGCTGGGGTTTGGGGGTTTCTCCCCCCCCATTTCTTGCAGAGACGCACTGGGAAAAAGGATTTTTAAGTACATTTCTGTTCTCTTTGCTGCGGCGGCCCTCAAACCCCATGTCTCACGACGTAAAAAACCCAACAGGGGGTTCAAAAAAGGGGGTTTAATGATGTGATCACTTTTACTTTACAAGAAGAAAAAAATCTTTTTTTTAAAATCAAGGAAACTCATATACAAAATATCCCTAAATTTTGTACACATAAAAATGAACTTGATACAAAATTTGGCCCTTTTGTGTATGAAAACTGTCTAGCAGTAAACTTTCTTCCCCCATAGAAACCCAAATTTCACCCTTACAACCAAAAAAGGGCCAGTTTTCCCATTTTTCCAGCTCACTAAAAAAATAAAAGTTTTCCTCTGATTTTTCTATGAGCTCTGATTGTTTGCTAGGGGCAACAAGGAAAGCTTACTGCTAAAAAAACCTTTCCCTTACATCTTTCCCTTTTTCATTCATATCTGAAATAAATGTTTTACTAATTTTCTACCCTTTTAACACTTGTCGAAAATTAAATTCTTTTTAATGAGGGTTTTTAAAAGGATTTTAAATTTTTTTTTATTATTAAAAACCCATGTTCTTTGTAAAAATTTCCACAGGTTAAACACTTTGGGGGAGAAAGCCAATTTTTTTGGAAAGTGTAAGGATATTAGTTTTTTAAAAAATTTAAAAAGCACATTAAGTTGTACACAGGGGAACCGTCAAATTAAAAAATATATTTTAGGCTTAAAGGGAAATTTGGGTCCCCCTTTACAATTTTTTCACCCTATCCTGTGCCGGCATTTAAAATTGAGGGCGGCTTCTTGTCTGCCTCTTCTCCTCCCTCAAAACCCCCCCCCCTTCCCCCACAGAAAAGCTCTCCCCCTTTAAAACTTCAATACAGCGGGGTTGGGGGGGGGAGGGGTTTTCTGCCAAAGAAAACCCCGTTGTTTTGCCTCCCCAGGTCCCTTTGAAAGGCCCCCTGGTTTTTCACTGAAAATTGTTGGGCTCCACGGAGACAAATAGAGGGGCTGATCTATAGTGTGGAGGGGTTCTGGTGAAGCGGTTATGCTAATACAGAGCAGGGGAGGGTAAGTGTTCCAATCCCCCCTTTGCTTAAAAAAAATCTGCACATCCCCCACAACAAACAGACCCTGTCAGAAAAAAAAGGGGCAGTTTGGGAAGTTTTTACTATACTCAGGAGTGTCACTAGTACAGCAGGGGCATGAACGTTCACCGTGCTGTTTTTGTTCTATTATCACAGCTCCACAGACACATCATGATTATAGTAACACACAGGGTCCCCCTGCTGTCCCCAACTATTTATCACCTCACCTCTGGGCCCTTTTCAATCTGTGAAGAGCAGAGGGAGCAGTCACACACAGGGGTTTAAACCCAGCCCAGACTCAAACGATACATTTTAAAGTTGGGTGTTTTATATTTTAAAAACTCTTTTTATGGGTTTTTTACTGACCCTTTATTCAGGGCATGCCAACCGGAGTTTTTTTTCCCTTTACCATGTAATACAATTAAGGGAACCCAAAAAGACTGAAACAAATTTGCATTTAAAATCTTGCTGCTTTTAACTACTACGGAACAACAATGAAGGTTTTCAAAGCCCTTAAAAATTTCCCAAATCATCACTTTTACAATACAATATTTCAGTCAGACTTAGCTTAGTATTTTTGTATTAAAAAACACAAAACAAATTTTTTAAAATTTCACTTTTCAGGGTTTTCAAATTTTTTCCGAGCTGACGATGGGTTAGCCAAACACTCCATGTTGCACACAGGGTGCAAACGTTTCGGAAATCCCCTTTTTCCCTTTTTCAGGCATGCGAAATCAGAGTCAACCCCATGATTTTTTGATCACATTAAGCAGACAGATGAGAAAAAAACCCAATGTTTCCCAACTAACCAAAAATCCCACTAGTCATATAATTTTAAACCCATACCTAATTTTACCATTCCTACATTTTTAAAAAAAATTTTTACATTATTTTAAAACTAACACCTACCAACTATAAGCATCTAAATATACTAAACTAACATATTAAAAAAACATCTGAAAACTAAAAATCTCATTTAAACCTTTTGGGAAAAATTTTTTTGAAAAAATTTTCTAATCCAAAAAGCTTCACGGGTTGGGAAACAGCCCGGGTTTTTTAAAATTAGCAAACCCGCACAGGGCCCCCTTCCCAACACACAAACCCCGTAATCGCTTTTCTGTTTTTTTTGAAATCAAAGAAATTTTTGGCCCAGCGCTGGGCTCCCCTAACTTGTTTTTTTTTTGCCTTCCCATATTTTTTGAAATTTTTTATTGGGCCCAATTTTTTTGTTTTTATAATTCCACTCAAAAAAGCGACTCTTTCCCAACATACCCTTTAAACCCCAAGGGGATTTTTTTAAAAATAAATGACGTTACAAAACAATACAAAAGTTTTCCTTTAAAGGGGATTCAATTCCGGAAAATGGATGGGAAAAATAGTTACCCCCGAATAATTTTCACTACAATTTTTTACAATTTGAGGCCCTGGGAAAGTCCCACATTTATTTGTTTCCCCAATATATCTTGCCCAAAACTTTTTTTGGGAAAAAAATGTTTAGAAAGCCTAAGAATCCCCCAGGGGTTTTAAACCCCCTTTTGAAAAATGAAATTGGGGTTTTTCCCAAAAAAAATACCCATATTTAGGGTCGTTTTTAAAATATCCAATAACGTGATATGCCCTTTCCCGAAAATATTAGATTTGTTTGTCCCAAAGTAGCATAAAAAAAAAACAGGGAAAATTGGGATTTTTGTTTTCCCCTTCATAAAAATAAATCTTTCTTTTTAAAATTCTCACTTTGGGTGCTATCTTTTTTAATTCTTTTAATTGTATCCCTATTTTAAAAATTTTTTTAAATTTGTTTTTCTTTCTTCAACATCGTATTTTTGTTCATCCGACATATACGACGTATCCTCATTTGTTGTCCCCTAGGAATTCCAAACAACAGGGAAAAGATAACTCTGCCCCCGGGGCAACAAATTATTTTTCTTTCCCAAAGGTTTTACAAAAAGGCTAGTCCCGAAACCCGTTTTAACCCCTAAACTTTTTTTTGTTATTAAAAAATCTAAAAAATTTAATTGATCTTGTGCCTCACTAGGGGAAAAAGATATTAAAAGGGTTTTCTGGGGATTTATATATCCATAAAGCTTTTCTAACCTTCTTGGGGCCAGTCCAAGTAAGAACAACGTCATCGACATATCTTAAAACCCTGTTTTAAATTAATTTTTTTAAAAACTTTTGATGGGTACACATAGGAAATTTTCAAAAATGTCCAAAATAAATATTAGCAACGCTAGGACCAAATGGCGACCCCCCCCCAGGGTTTCCCTTTTTTTTAAGGGTAGTACTTTGCTACCAAAAACCCGAAATAGTTTTTTACAAAACACAAACGAGTATGTAAGGGAAAAACGCAAAGTTTCATTTTACAAAAACGGTTTTATTAAAACCCGAGCATCTCTTTAAATTTCTTTTTTTGCAAGTTTTATGAGATTAATTTGGGAAATAACGGAAATTTAAAAAGTCTAATGAAAACAAAAATTTTACATCTTTTGTACTGAAAAATTATCCAAATTTTTGTAAAAACTGATTAGTATCTGTTTAAAAAAAAATTTTGATCTTTTTTTACAATTTCCCTTTGGAGGTACATACTAAGAAACCGAGCCAAAAAGGGTTTTAAAAGTGAGCCCATTTCCCCCCAAAAAAAGGTCTTTAAAAGGAGGGGGAAATTTTCTTATTGGGCTTTTTGGGGCAAAGTAATTACAGGTGAAAGTGGATTCTCCCCTTTTAAAAAAACCGCTGTGGGTTTTTGGTTTAATTTAAACCCCCTCATTACTGCCTCATTTTAAAAAAATTTTCAATTTTAGTTTTGAATTCATTTTGTGGTCCCCCCGATAAATTTTCCAATTTTTCCCATGCAAAGCATCTACATTCAGAAATTTAAAAAACCCAAAAAATCCCCCAGAGGATTAAGGAGTAATTTAAAAGCCCAATTTCTCCTAAAAGACATGAAATTTAAAAGGAAAAGAAAATCCCTCCAAATAGGTACTCTTTGGATCTAAGTTATGATGATACAGCATTTTCCAAAAAATCTATAAGTAATTTCAAAAACTGAAAATTTCAACATGTTTTAAGAAGATTAAAAGAAAAAAATTTAAGGGGAAAGGTATATAATAAAATCACACTGAACTTTTTTGGGAAAAAACGATTTAAAATTTTGTTTTTTAGTTATTGGGAAACCCAAAAATTTAAAAAAAAATTTTCGAGAGAGATACTCGAACTACTTACAAAGGGCTGTTTACACTTTGGGGTGAAAATTTTCCCAAACCCAAATGCGAAACAAGAATGAAACAGAAAGAGGTTATACTAATTCCCGGGCATTCCCCTGAGCATCAGACAGCTCCTTTTAAAAGGGGAAAATCTGCAAAAAAGGTAACTACAAAGAAAAAACCCAAAAAAGGTTTTTTGGGCAAAAATCACCACAGGAAGACCCCCAAAGACAAAAAAAAAACACAAGCCCGGGAAACCAGACAAGAGACCGGTTTTTAGGGAACACAAAAAAAAGAAAAAATAGAAACCTAAACAGTGGGGGGGCCCCTCATCGTAACCATTACTGATTAAACAACAACAATATTTAATTT
>JAODAL010082123.1:0-11681 GCA_025379985.1 Phyllomedusa bahiana
TCGCTATAAAAAAAATAAATTTTCTTCAGTAAGAGTTTATCCGCCGCGGAAAGCCCCTTCCCTGAGGCACAGTGAGAGGAGGGTGAGCCCCCGGGGCGTCGCCCCGGGGGAACTTATATAGTGGGGGGGTGACTTTTCCCCCACAAAACCCCGCCGGTCTTGTTTGGGCTTAAACCTCTGCCCCTTGGCCCTGCAGGCTATGACCTTCTTCCCCCCGGGATTTGGTTTGCCCCATGTAACGCCTTGTGCTGCCCCTTTTTTTTTCAATAAAAAGCACATTTCGTTCCCCGGGAAGGAAACCCCAAAAGTTCAAATTCATTCCAAACCCGAATTTTTCCCTGAAATTCTAAACGTTTCCCAAATTGTTAGAATCAATTGCCTATTTTTAATCCGGGACCCTTCTCCAGAACCCTGGTCCTGTAACTTTTTATATTTACAACTAAAAAGTCCCCGCCCCTTCTCCGAAATCCTGGTCACTATAATTTTTATTTTTTTTTCTCTAAAAATTTTACCCTACCTTTCCAGAATCCTGGTCATTTATAACCTTGTTTTTTACTAATCTGGGAAATGTCTCCAGACCCTTTTGAACTCTGTTAGTGAATTAACCATGGCAAGTTCCTCGGGCAGGGGATTTTCCCCCGTCTCATGTTTTAAAACAGAAAGGAACCCCTTTCTTTGTTATGTGGGAACCTTTTTCCTCCAGACCGTAGAGGATGCCCTCTTTGTTACGGAAACATTTCCCGGGTTTTATTTAAATTTGGGGGAGAGATCTTTTATTTTGGCCTTTGAAAATATTTAAAACATTTTTTTTTGGGTCCCCCTGAAGGCGTTTTTTTCTCAAAAATAAATAACCCTAACCTTGTTTATCTTTCTGGGTTTTGCGTTCACCCAGCCCTTTTATTATTTTTGTTGCCGCCTTTGTACCTGTTCAAGCTCTTTCAATGTCTTTTTTGTTTCCTGGGTGCCCCAAAAATGTTTCCCCCTATCCTGTGTGGTCTAACCCGTTTACTTGTATAATGGGGAAATTTTAAAGTTTTTCATTTTGTGCCCCTTTTGGCCCCCCTTTTTTGTACAAACCCCCTGAAACCAAATTTTTCCCTTGGGGGCTGCTGCCTGGGAAAAACTGGTGCTACCCAATTTGTTTTCTGTCCACCAGGGTTCCCCAAAGTCCTTTTCCCTCACTTTTACCCGTGTTTTTTCCATGTAAAGTAATCATGTTTAAAGGATTTTTTCCTCCCCCTGTGCATAACCTTTCATATATCAATTTTTAAGGGCCCCATCCCGCCATTTCTCGCCCTGCCTCCAATTTTCCCGATCCCTTTTTAAAACCATTATCCTCCAAAATTTTGTGGATTCCTTTACAGAATTAGTATCATCTGCAAAAATCGATTTTTTCTACTGGGGCAATCCATGTGTAAGTCATTAATGAAAAAGTTAAAAAGAAAAAAGGGCCCCTTTCTGACCCCCGTGGGTTCCCCCCTAGAAAAGTGACCCCCTTTTCCCCCCAAAACTGACCCTTGTGGTTTCCCCCAGTAACAGGAAACCCTTTCCCAAATTGGGGCCCCATGTTTTTCCCCCCTAGTAACAGGGATCCAGTCTGGGTATTCACCCTTAAAACACCAAACCCTTTTTTTTCCAAAACACTTAGCCCGTTTGCTTACCCACTTTGCACACATTTTCCCCCCGGGGCCCCAAAAAATTCTATTTTTTCTTACCAACCTTTTCATTTGGTCAGTATTAATGCCCTTTTGAAAAATCTAGATATGACTTTCCCGTGCCTTTACCCCCATCCAGGGCTAGAAAAAAAACCTCCTCCAAGGAAACTGAAAAAGGGTTTGTTTGAAATTTTTTTTGGCTTGCTTGCGGGTTGTCCCAATCATCCAGGCTTTCTTGTTCCCTTTCCTGCCTTTTGGGCATCCCAAAAGTCCCAAATTTTATGTCCCCCAATAATATTTCGAGAAAAATTTAATTTTTGGGGAAATTTACCATAATACCTTTTCTTTTGGGGACTCATTGGGGGGGGAAAACCACTCCCACCCGTTTTATCCTTTGATGCTTCACATCCCCCCATCTTCACTGCATTAATTTCCCCGCTCAAATTTTTTTTCCCAACTGGCCCGTGTTTTTTTCTAGAACTTAATGTTTTTTTTCCTCCTGGTTTGCTTCCCCCCCTCGCTTCTTTCTGCTTTTTTTAACCCCAAAACCCTTTTGCTCGTGCCTTCACTGAGAAATTTTTTGGAAAGCCCGAGTGGGGTTTTTAACTTTTTTTTTTTAAAAGCTACCCTTTCCTTTTAAAATCCAAAACCCCAAAGTCAATTCCCTGTCCCAACCCCAAAGAATCGGGTGAGAAAAAAATTTTTTGGGAAAAACAAAAATCCGAGTTTCAAACCCTAGTTTTAGCTCAATTTCCCAAAAAGTCCCTCATCTATCAGACATTTGGAATCCCTTTCAAAAATTTTTTGGAAAACTTATCCCATTTTCTAAAAGCTCTTTTCCTTTTCCCCAATTTGGGAATGACACAATGAGCCCCAAAATTTGGGGCCCCCTTTTTTCCTAAAGGGGGTGCGAAAAAACCCTTATTTTTATTTTTTTTTCCCAAAATTTTTTTTAAAAATCCCAAAAGGGGAAACCAAAAAGGTTAGATCCAAAGAAAATCCCCCATGAACCTTTCCATTTTCCCCAAGGTAAATTTTTTAAATTTTAATTTTTTTTTTCCCTAAAAAATAAGAAAAAAAAAATCCCCTTTTAGTTTTTTTTAAAAGGGGTTTAGGGTTTTTTTTAAAAAGGGGGAAAAAAGGGGAAAAACCCCTTTTGGGTTTGACGGGAACCAAGGGACAATTTTGATAGGAAAGGGGAAATGGGGGTGGGGCCCCAAAACAAGGGGAGGGGTCCCGGGGACCCAAGGGAATCAGAGGGGTTTCACCCCGGGAGGAGCCAAGGGAACAGAGGTGGGGTTCCCCGGGGGCCAAGGGAAAAAATGGGTTCCCCCGGAACCAAGGGCAGAGGGTCGGGGGGGGAGAAAATAAAGGGGGTTTCAACCGGGGAAACCAAGGGGGGCGGGACCCCAGGACCAAGGGAATCAACGGGTTTACCCCGGGACCGGGGGGGCGGGGCGGAGCCAGGAAGACCCAAAAGGGAAAAAGATGGTCGGGTTCAGCCCGAGGACCCAAAGGGGAACAAGGGTCGGGTTCACCCGGGGAAACCAGGGAATCAAAGGGTCGGGCCCCCAAGAAAAAAGGGTGGTTGGCTAGGACCCAAAGGGGAAAATTGGGGGTTCACCCAGGATTGGGGAAAATGGTTTTCGGGGGGGGGGGGGGGGGGGGAAAAAATTTTTGGGTTCACCCCAGGGGGGGTTGGGGGAGGTTCCCCCGGGCCCAAGGGAAAAAAAAAAAAAAAAGGGGGGGGGGGGGGGTTTAAAAAAACCCAAAAAAAAAAAAAAAAAAAAAAAAAAAATTTTAAAAAAAAATTTTTAAAAAAAAAAAAAAAATAATTTTTTAAAAAAAAAAATAAAAAAAAAAATTTAAAAAAAAATTTTTTTTTTTTTTTTTTTAATTTTTTTTTTTATTTTTTTTATTTTTTTAAAAAATTAATAAATTAAAAAAAAAAAAAATTAAATTTAATTTTATTTTTTATTTTTTTATTTTTAAAAAAAATTTTAAAAAAAAAAAATTAATTTATATAAAATTTAATAAAAAAAAAAAAAAAATTAAAATTTTTTTTTTTTATTTTTAAAAAATATTAATTTTTTTAAATAAATTTATTTAAAATTTTTAAAAAAAAAAAAAAAAAAGTTTGGTTATAAAAACTGCCGCAATTACGGTAACCCCCAAAAAAAACCCCCGAAAACTAAAAAATTGATTTTTATTTTTTGGGTGGAAATTTTTAAAAAGGGGCCAGCATGCTGCCGGCCCTCCTACTTTGGGAATACGGGAATGATCCAGGATTTTTTTCCATACACAGGGTTACACAGTAGTGAAGAAGACGTCGGTGACGTGTGGCCCCCGCAGCTGTCCCGGTTCGGGGGATGGACCGGGGCCCCACATAGAGCCTCCCCCCCCTCACGATACATGAAGGACAATAAACAGAAGACCTAGAATCCCAACAAGAGACGGGTGCGAGGAGAGGGGACATGCTCTGCTGGGAAAGCTGGGACAAATTTTACGTAACACCCTGGGGGGGGTTGGGTGATGACCGTATCATTTTGTGGTCAGGTTCCTATAGGTGTCAGGAGGGCGCTGTTATTTCTCGGAGGAAGGGGGGGTATTAGAAAGGGCAAAGGACGTCAAGGGCTATGATGGGGGATCTGGAGAACACCCGGCCCCTTTTTCTCACAAAGGGAAGGAGATAGAGCTGGGTTATCTTTCCCATTAATTTTGGGGGAGGAGGCCCCTGGCGGCCATGTTTGGGGATTTAAAGGGGGGGTGTCACAAAAATCCATTGTTTTTTAAACGTGTTT
The DNA here is from genome assembly GCA_025379985.1 of Phyllomedusa bahiana. Lineage (NCBI taxonomy): Eukaryota > Metazoa > Chordata > Amphibia > Anura > Hylidae > Phyllomedusa > Phyllomedusa bahiana. The sequence continues at coordinate 4,457 of JAODAL010082123.1, forward strand.
TTATATAAAAATGTTAAACTTTTTGGTGAATTTTTAGTTTCTGAAACACTTTCTATATTTGAAAAATCCTGGTCCTGCAGGTGTCACTGTGGGCACTAAGCCTAATAATAGGCTGACACTTTCCTTTTGTAGAGAGGAATTCCCCATTATCACACGGGATTTCAAGGAAGTTGAAAAAGTGTAGATAAAACGTTATCACCATTTTACAATAGGAGAGGTTTAAAGCCCCCTCCCCACACAATACTTTTTTCCCAGGCCCCCAAGAGCTCAAACACTCTCCCCAAAAAATCACTGAGTCAGTCCTGTCCAAGTCTATGTTCAGGAGTGAAGCCCATCCTGATAAAAGCACTTAGATACAAATGATGCCTTCCATAATATAAAACAAAAAAAAGAATTAAAAATTTCTTGATCGTATAAAACCCGAAAAAAAGAATCTGCATCATTATCTGGTTTTCACAAAACCTTGTTGTGCCTCGGTTTCAAGGGATTTTCCACAGATTAATATTTATTTGTTAAATCATGCAGAATGTAAAAATGTTTCACTCAGAAATAAATCGCTCCCGTGTCCAGATATTGAGGTTCTATATCGAGCCTTTTCTGTTTTCCCCCTTCTGGTTTAGAATTTCCCCTCTCCTGTGTCCATGCGGTTTTAAACTCTCAGACGGGGGGTGGATCATGGATCACGACAGATATCTGCATCAAACCCCGCTGGGGAGGGATCTAAAGACCCCCTTGGTTTTTTATCCCCTAATCCCAAAACAAGGCTTGGGTTTTTTTGCAGGTGACTCCCAGGCTGCTACCCCCGATGTAAACTCCCACAGTTACTCTTACACTCAAGCATAGTACAAGGGGAACAGACTAGTAGGGTGGTCTTATAGAAATGGAAGCTCAGAGAAAGTGGAGTACTTTTAAAGTGAAGGACAAGTTGAGGGTCAAGTAAAGGCACCAGACAGGTTGCGAGATCAGGAACTAGCCAAAGTCAAAAAACAGGAATCAATACATGAGAATCACTAGAAACACTAGAACGTTTACCAAAGATATGGCACAGAGCTTGGGAGATGTCCCCTTAAAATAGTCTCATGTGAACATCAATTGGCCAAGGCAGATCGGCATCGAGCACTGGTCCTTTACATTTAAAAGGGCCAACATGCACCCTGCATAAAAATCATCAGGAAGTAGTGAAGCAGACACTGCAGAGAACCTGGGAGCCACACACAGCAGCAAATGGATAGGCTCCAGTGCTTAGAGCTCTGTAGTGCGGTTCCTTACACTGGTGGTCAAACATGCTCAGTAGATCAGTCAGACCTCCAATTCATGATTTATGTGGAGTGATTCCATTATGTGCCCAGTGCTAGTAGAAGGAGTCTCAGTGACTATTCTCTGTGGCTTCTTCTCACCAGCACTGGGCACATGATGTGGATATTCTGAGATGGAGATGAAAGACCACGCGGGGGACAAAACAAGGATGCAACATCAATATCCAGACACAGGGGCATTGTCCTGAAATTATTCCAGGTGAAACAATAATAGTTCTGATTTCTAAGATCTAAGAAAACTAAATAATCTAAAGAGGTGAAGCCGCTCATAAGGCATACATTTAATTTATATGGGAGCAGGTGAGCCAGTATGATCTCCATATACACAATCCCAAATAATAAGTCACCGCAATCCCAAATGCTTGATACAAGTGGGAAGACCTGGTCATTACAACTAGAAAGAATGGAGCGGTCTTATCCTGACAATAATAGGGCAGGTCTGTGTCCTTAGTGGCCGCCCATCAAAGGGGATAATAATCAATACTGGCGATCCATCAGGGGATAGGGAGATGGGACACTTTATTATTATCATTATTATTATTATCATTTATTTTGGAGCGCCCTTGATTCCAGGGCGCTGTACATTCCAGGCGGGTACATTAATAACATTGGTCAAACAATTACAAAGTGACTGTCACGGTGCTCGGCGCCGCGGTCGTCCCCCTGCGTTTACGGGGTCCGGCGCGGGTGCCGCGGCTGCCCGCAGCCGTGGTCCTTCTGCTACGGGGTTGGAGTCCCCGTGCTCGCCAGTCCCCGCTCCTATCTCCGGCTCTGACAACCGCCGCGCGCGTGCCCATTGCTTAAGGCGCGCGTGACGGCTGGACTGGATTTAAAGGGCCAGCGCACCGTTAATTGGCTATTGACGGCCGCTGGTTATATATAAGGTACACGCCCCCAGCACTCTTTGCCAGTTTGTTGGTGTGCTTACCTTGCGTCTAGAGTGTATTGCTGTTCCGTCCTGATTACCCGTGTACCAGTCCGCCTGCTTACGTTTCCTGACCTTGCCTGTTTGCCGCCTGCCCTGACCGTCTGCATGTCTCTGACCACAATCCTCTGCCGCCTGCCCTGACCTTCTGCGACCTGGGTGGGACAGAAATCAGCCGGCAGCCAGTAATGCTTTAGTTGGACGTAACCCGACCTGGTCCCAAATACTGTTGCTAAGCGCAAATAGAGCAGCCCGTTCTCATAAACCATAGCACTTTGCTAATGGTAACCAAGAACCTACATGCTTAGATTTTTGGTCCCCTCATTTTCAACTATGATCTTCGTAGTGAGACAACCCCTTTAAGTTAAAAGGAAGCGTCCCTCTTTATGTATAAAAGTTATGCACAATTGGTTTTGAAGGGCTGAGTGTGTCAGCAGAGGACAGGCCTGATTGCCAGACAAGGTTTCCTTTAAAAATTAAAAATTTTATCAAGTTGTGATTAGGTGCAGCTCAGAATCCTGGACTTTGAAAATTAAGAATTTTATAATGTTAAAACTTTATAAATTTGGAATTACTCATGCAGCTTTTTTGGTGGATTTGGAGAAGCTTCAAAAGTAAAGTATAATATTTCTCCACTCTGCTGCATTTATTTCTGGCTTTGGCTCAAAAACTTGAACAAGAAGAGCAGGTGTGTGTCTCTAGCCTCGGGGAGGCTTCACACATCATTTTTTGGAAATCTGCCCCTGTAGTTTTTTGAGTCAGTTGTGGATCTTGTGAAAAAGAGAAGTAAAAGTTCCTCCTTTTTTTCCCTTTGACCCAAATATTTTGTTTGGCTCAAAAAACTGCAGTGGCAGATTTCCAGAATAAGTCGTGTGCGAAACCTTCCTGATAAGAATGTTAAATGGAAAACGTAGAATATAAATTTGTCTACTTTTTGGGTTAAAACTCACAAAATTTGTTATTAATTTTAACAGAAAATTCCACTATAAATTCTGGAGAACACTTTCTATTATCTCTAAATGATAGAGTAGAAGATGGAGAGATCAAGCAGCACTCTTCAGAGGAAAACCTAACTACTCCTAATGTTCATTCAGGACTTCAGAGAACAGATCTATCTTCTAATGCTCCTAATCATGAGGAACCTTCTGCTGACGAGTCACAGATCATTACCCAAAGTAAAGCGAGTAAAAAGAGTCAGTGTGGTAAACAGCTTACAAAAAGCTCAGATCTTTCTACCAACAGAAGAATTCACGTAGAGAGGAAACATTCCTGTGTAGAATGTGGTAAAAGCTTTAAATATAAATCAGAACTTGTTACACATGAGAGAATTCACACAGGGGAGAAACCATACTGTTGCTCAGAATGTGGGAAAAGTTTTCATAGAAAATCACATCTAGTTATACATGAGAGAATTCACATAGGAGTGAAGCCGTATTCATGCTCAGAATGTGGTAAACGCTTTATATTAAAATCACATCTTATTTCACATGAGAGAACCCACACAGGAGAGAAGCCGTATTCATGCTCAGAATGTGGGCAACACTTTAAATTTAAATCAGAACTTGTTACACACAAGAGAATTCACACAGGTGAAAAGCCATATTGTTGCTCAGAATGCGGGAAAAGTTTTAATAGGAAATCCCATCTTGTTATACATGAGAGAATACACACAGGAGTGAAGCCATATTCATGCTCAGAATGTGGGAAAAGCTTTATATTGAAATCAATTCTTATTTTACATGAGAAAATTCACACAGGGGAGAAGCCCTATTCATGCTCAGAATGTGGGAGATCTTTCGCTGGAAAATCAAATTGTGCTAAACATGAGACAACTCACAGAGAAGAGAAGCTATATTCCTGCTCCGAATGTGGGAAAAACTTTAAAAGTAAATTAGATCTTGTTAGACATGAAAAAATTCACACAGAAGAGAAAGCATATTCATGTTCAGAATGTGGGAAAAGCTTTAAGAGTAAAATGTATCTTGTTAGACATGAAAAAATCCACACTGGAGAGAAGCCATATTCATGCTCAGAATGTGGGAAAAGCTTTAAAAGCAAGTCAAATCTTGTTGCACATGAGAGAATTCACACAGGAGAGAAGCCATATTCATGTTCAGAATGTGGGAAATCTTTTGCTGAAAAATCAAATTGTACCAAGCATGAGAGAAATCACCGAGGAGAGAAGCCGTATTCCTGCTCTGAATGTGGGAAAAACTTTCAAATTAAATCAGATCTTGTTCGACATGAGAGAACTCACACGGGAGAGAAGCCCTTTTCCTGCTCAGAATGTGGGAAAAGCTTTAAAAGGAAAACATATCTTGTTAGACATGAGAAAAGTCACACAAATTAATTCACTCATGTAGAGAAGCCATATTCATGTGCAGAACGTGGGAAATGTTTTACAAGGAGGTCAAACTTACCAAGAAGAGATGCCATGTTTATGTGTAGAATGTGAGAAATGCTTTAAGAGTAAATTATATCTTGCTGAACATACTAAGAAGCTTTACACATAAATCACACCTTGTTAAACATGAGAGAATCCATTTTGGTGTTCTGTCACAAGACATGATATGGGACACGACATACATTTTAATACAAAATGTACTGGGAAATAAAAAAAAATTAAGAGGGGTGAAAAATGAAAAAACAATTACTTGCTCCAGTCTTGTAGGGGTTTTATTTTGGCATTTCCTCATTGGCATAAATGATGTATTACATTCACTGTTTAGGATGGTACGATTGTGGGGACACCACCTATGTAGAGTTTCTGTATTTACAAAATATTACAAATTTACAAATATTACAAATTTCTGTTTGTGTAGCACAATTTTTTTTGGGGCCAATAAATTTGTCATTTTCCCATTATTACATTTCTTTTGTTGCAAATGAGTTTTGTGGGTGCCAATTTTGATTTTTATAATTTTTTTATTTTTTTCCAATTTGACAATTTGACCTTTTTTTTTTTTTTTTTTTTTTTTTTTTTTTTTTTTTTTTTTTTTTTTTTTAAATTTTTATTTTTAATATTATTTTAATCTTTTTTCCATACATGCACATTTAGCCTCCCTAGAGTACTTGACCACAAAGGGGTTTGATCGCTTGTACGCTCTTCTGCATTATATAAATGAGATGGCAGTTCTATTTCTTCCTCCCTGACCTTTTACTTTTGTGTTGTCCTTAACACCAATAAAGCAACTAGATAGCTCCAGAGAGGGTTTTGCAGACAATTTCTCCATTCATTTGACTGTATGAAATACGAGATGATATAGAAAAATATGAAACAGAAGAAAACAATAATTGAAAATTAAATATTCCTATTTATAGGACAAGCAATAGCGATAAACTATAAAAAACTGAATACATAAATTTTTAATTATTGATTGTGAGATCAAGGTTGATGTATGGTAAAAATGATAGTATTAGTAATGATTGACTGTAATATGAAACATCAAATGTAATATCACAAGTACATTTACATTATAGGAAATTGCGTACCTAAGTTAAGGATCCAAAAGGTCTTCTGAATTTAGAGTTTTCTCCTCCTTTTAATGTTTTGGCCACTTTTTCAATGCCATAAAAACTGAAAGAATCTCATTTACCCTGATGGACTTCAATAAAGATTTTCCCTGCACCAGATTTGGATATCTGTCCAGTTTTTATTGCCACTGCATGTTGCAACACTCTTGTCTTTGGCTTACTTGTAATGCAGCCTACAAGTATAACATATAAGGTGTCACAAGGCTTTTGATATTAAAACTCTGAGTCTTAACATAATTATCAAATTGGTTCTTTCTAGTAGCGAAGATGCAAAAGTTGTATCTGTGTCCTGCACACTGGACACAGTCAATGACCAAATGTGGTAACCAGAGGTAGAAAACCTTCCTCCTCTATCAGACTTTAATGGCATACTCTAATAATATTTCTACAAAGTCTAGGGTGGGAACACCTTTTTAAGATTAGATAATGAACAGAATAACAGAAATGTGCATGAAGTTGGACAAAACAGAAAATTAAGCAGCTCTTATCCAAAATCCCTGGGACTGGTGGAGAGGATAATGGATTACTCAAAGAAAAACTAGTTCAATTATACAAGATCTCTAGGAATAATCATTGTACCTAAAAAATATAAGGAGTCCGTATCAGCCCCTTACTCCCCATGAGTCAGTGACATGTAGGCCTATGATGTCCTCTTAATTGACATAGGTCAAAGGTAACTGAAATAATCAGTGGGTAGTGGATGAGATTCAAATATATCTGAGGGGATTAACAAAAGCTACTAGATAGGTGACTGGTATACAGGAATCTAAGGGAGAGAGAGAGAGACTGCTACCATGAATCAGGAGCTAAGGTGGATATTTCCAATGATAAGCAGGTGGAGGCTTGGTTTTTCTGAAGTAATACTGACAACAGCCATTAAAGTGACCGAGCGATCAGCATGGATTCACCTTGTACCATGTGAAACAGCTCCAAAAAATAGAGGGGACATATCCTCTTATATCCCACATAATGGACCATCCATGGATAGGTCTATCTAGTCTATTTCTAACAGTGTAACAATATTGTTGTCTGGGCCTTACTGCCCCAAGCATCAGGGATGGAATCATTCATATGGTCGGAGGAGAAAAGTGAAAGGAGACTAAATGCTTATTATACAGATATAGCTGTAAATTATATGAGCAACTCCAACCATGAGACCTTACAGTACAAAACCCACTGAGTATCAATGAGGGGTGAGGTTCGCTGTGTTAAAATGTCCGCACACTGAGCCTCACCAAGTCCTATTTACATGTACACAAATCAAAGTGAAAATTAGATACAATGGATAACTAGCTGTAAGTTATCCCGGGACGCAGCTGCCACCTAAACAACCGGACTGTGTGCCCACCACTGTGCCCTGTAGGAGGCTGTGACTGAGGTGCAAACAACCCGGGAATCATGAAACCTACAAGCCGATGTGGGAAAAATCCAATTGGCACAAAGCCCCCTT
>JAODAL010082124.1:0-11681 GCA_025379985.1 Phyllomedusa bahiana
GGGGTAATGGCTTGACCATTTTAAAAAGCTGTTGGTAGCAGTTGGTTTCCTGAAAATATCAGTGCTTATTGTTCCATCATATTGTTTCCTAATGGTCAAATCAAGAAAGTTGAGACAATCACCTCCTACCTCATGAGAGAATTTTAGTGGTCTATTTGGATAAATTTTTTGGTGTTTTTTTTTTCTTTTCATAGGGAAATAGTGTTATACATGTATTATTTAGGGATGGTGGGTCAAAAAATTTGGGGGGGGGGTAACCCCTTTTGGGGCGTGTACCCGGCCACTGTGGTTAATAATACTGGGGATGTCAGGTTCCTTTTCTAAATCTATTTATCTATACCCATTATAGATTTGTCATTTTGCATAATCACCATTGTGGATTTATCTTTATGGGACATATTTTTTTTCCATACGCCTTAGATGTATCTGCCTGAAAATTCTTATGGAAACCATTTGTTACCTTAGCCCCAGGTTTACGTGAGTATATATATGTGTCCTTTTGTGATATACACTTTTGCAGGTGTACACTTTGGTGTGGCCATCTGTGATATATAAATTTTCCTGACTTATTTGTGGATATTTCTATTTTAGCGAACGTATTAAAGGTTATGTTTTGTTATTTTTTTTTGTCAGTATATAATCTGTTTTGGGCCCAAGTATAAAATAGATCACCGAAAAATTAGAATTTTTTCTGTCCCCCCCATTTTTTCCCAAACCATTAATCGCCAAGTTATTGTTTATTAAAATAGATAAGGGCTCAATAACCAGTGCAAACAAAAGGGGGGGGGGGGGGGGGGGCCAACATCCTTGTCGAGAACCTCTTCCTAGAGAAAACTGAGGGGACAAATGGCCATTCACCAAAGTCCTTGCTGTAGTTGCAAGTTTGTATAGAGCCTCCAGATTACCTGTGGATTTCCTGGGCGTAAATCTGGATTGGTCCACACCGTTTATTCAAAGGATGATAGAATTGAGGTGTATTGCTTAAACTTTTGCCAATATTTTGACGTTTAAATTTAAGAGTGAGATGGGTCTATACGAGCTGCAGGTGTCTGGGGTATATAGAATGACTATGGTGGTATCAAAGAGAGTCAGGAGGAGGCATCCCCTGTCCAGAGCATGTCTGAATAGAGTTTCAAATTGGGCACTCTCTCCTCTGCATACATCTTGTACCCTGCGGGGTATTCCTTGGACCCGGAGCTTTTCAAGGAAACCAAACGCCCTTTTGGATTTGAATTCGCCAATGGTGTGGTTTTTAAAATTTCCCCTTTCCCCCTTCCAGACAGCTTTGGGAATGAGATGCATTTAGAAACCCCTAGATCTGGCTTGTTACAGTGAAATTTAAAGTATAGAGTAGAGTAAAGTTGAAATTTTTTTTGACATTCACATTGAATCGTGACCCAAAAAACCCCCTTTGAAATTGGTTAACCTTTCCACTTACATCTGCGCGATTCGTGCGGGGAGAAATGCCAACGCCATGCGACTCTTATCTCCCTCAGCAAAAATTGTGTGTCTTTGTGATAATCTTTTTTAGGTGTACTAAATGAGAAGCAAATTGTAGGCCCTCTAAGACTTCCCTAACTCCTCCCTATTTTTTTGAACAAGACATAAAATATAGTTGGATACTGCGAAAGCTAGTTTTTTTTCCACATCCACTCTTGTTAAGTGAGGCGCTATGGGAAACAATCACATTAATGTTCCCCTTAGCACTGCTGTGAAAGCCTCCCATTCGATCTGAGATTTCTTAATTCACCACCCAATATTATTACATTTCGGCTCTGCAATGATAGGAAACTGTCGAGACCAGTAGTCATTTCGAGTTGAGTCTTCATGTTTTGGTCATTTCAGCCAATGCCTGGGTCACCTATATCAACAGCAGTGCATGGTCGGAGATGTTCTTAGGAAAAATAGCCCGCATGCCCCTGAGGTAGTAATTCTTTTTTGGGGAAAAAAGGCATGGTAAATAGGAAAATTTCCCAGAGGGGGTGGGAAAAGTAGGAAAACTGCCGGTCCGTGGGATGTTGCCAGCCATTTCCACACCTAAGTGAATTCACAAGCTTCTGCCGGCCCCCAAAGGATGTTTGACACTTAGTATCCAACGGTGTTGCCTAAAATCGCCCATATGTGGGGGCCCCCCCACGGATTTCGATGACATAATAGTCGTTACCTGCTGCAATGAGTCGCTATCAAAAAAGAAAAACCCCCATAAATAATTAAGGCCAGTTTTTAGATGCATCACAAGATTTCCAAAAGGGATTATAGCAAGTGTAACATTTGGAAAAGGGAGGAAAATTTTCTACCAGAGCGAGAACCTCTGCATGTTGTAATAGACTGCATGTACAATGGCCCTATCCATGGTCTTTTTAGAGCCAGAACCTTCTGTCCCCTGAGATGCGTTTCTTGCAGAATAACATCAGAATTATATGGACGCAGGAAATTAAAGACTAAAGCCCTCTTAACTTTTCAAATTTTAGCCTCGGACATTCCAGGAGATCACGCTAAAGGATGCCATGAGGAGAGGCAAAAAACCCTTTCCCACACATGGTCTTAAGAGTCGGAGCAGGGAAACACACATACCCCAAAAACCAAACCCCACACTACATCGGCCGGATGGGGTAAAAATCAGCCCGGCACAAACCCCAAAGCAATATCCGCTTAATTTTTTTTTTTAAAAATGTCCCCTTTTCCGCCCCCCGCACTTTCTAAAATATATACATATAAAGGTGCTTTCACCCCGAGATTTTTTGGGGCTTTTTTATGTGTTTTGGGAGTTTTTGTGAGAAAAGGGATAGTAGTTAAAGTGAAAATTTTGCACAAAAAAAATGCATAAAAAAAAAGCCCCCAAAAAAGCTTTTGTGGGGGACCCCCAAAACCAAGAAGAAAGAAAAATGGTGCAGAGAAACCCCCCCTTTTACAGAAATCAGGGGTGCATTTTCTTTAAAAACCGGGGAAAACCAAAGCGGCACTATGAAAAACCCAAAAAACCTTTAAAAAAACCCCCCAATCCCGATCCCAGTAGTAGGCACAAACACATGAATACAGACTGATTTTAACCCCCAAGTAAAATTACCCGCCCGCAGGGACTCACAGGAGACGTCATCAAGATGGGGGGTTGTTTTTCCCTTTTTCCTTTTTTTTCCATTTGCCCAAATTCCAGGATGCCTTCCCCTTTTTGTTCCCCTTTTTAAAATTTTTTCCCTTGGAAAATTTTCCTTTTTTTAGCCCTGCAAGTCTTCTTGTCCCCCGGGCCCCTAACCCTCCCCTGGAGAAAAATTTAGACCAAAAAACATCTTAGACCTCTCTTTTCCCGCATTTTTCCCATCAAAATTTCCCAAAAAATGTACAAAATCCCCCTTATAGGCCCCAAAAAGTAATAAGGCCCCCTTTTGGGGCCCTAACAAATAATTTTTAACCCCCAAAAAGGTGTTTGTTAGATCCTAAAAAATTTCGAAATTTTTTAAAAAATTATATAAGTGGGGATTTAACTAGGTAGGGCCCAGAATTAGAAGGCAAGGGGAAATTTTTCAGCAGGTAGGGCTAGTTTTTAGGAGGGTTTGGGGCCAGTAAATTTGGGAAAGGCAGGGGCCAGTTAGTTTAAAGGCAGGGAAAGGGGTTTGTTCTTTTGGAGTAAGGGTGTTTTTAGGCAAAAGGGGGGGGTGTTTTTAGACAAAATAGGGGCTATTTTTAAAGGGGGCAAAAAGGGGTAGTTCTTTGGGAGCTGGGCCAGTTTTAGGGAGGTAGGGTTAACTTTTAGACGGCAGGGGTAGTTTTTTTGATAGGCGGGCCCAGTTTTTTTAGACAGGGAAAAGGGGAATTTTTAGGTTTGGCAAAGGGGTAGTTTTTTTGGGAGGCAAGGGTGTTCCTTTGGCAGGGGTAGTTTTTTAAAAAGGGGGGGCTTGGTAGTTTTTAACAGGGGAGGGCTGTTTTTTTTGGTAGGCAAGGGGCAAATTTTTTTTAAAATAGACAGGGCTAATTTTTTTTTAAAGGGGGGGCAGGGGGTAGTTTTAGGCAGGCAGGGTAGTTCTTAGGGGGAGGGGTAGTTTTTAAAAGGGGCGGGGGAAGTTTTTTTAGGCGGCCCAAGGCTATTTTTCAAAAGGCCGGGCAGGGCTGGGTTTTAAGGCAGGAAGGGATAGTTTTTAGGAAAACCCCGGGAAGTTTTTTTAGGCCAGATAAGTGGAAAGTTTTTTAGGCGGCGGGCTAGTTTTTTAGGAAAAATAGGGCTAGCTTTGGGCAGGCAGGGCAATTTTTTAGGAAGGTACGCTATTTTTTTTGGGCGGGCCCGGGCTGTTTTTAGGCAGATAGGGGGATAGGGTATTTTTTTAGGAAAGGCAGGGCTTTTTTTTAAAGGGAGCAGGGCTAGTTTTGGGCAATGGGGCTATTTTTTTAGGGGTGGGGCTATTTTTAAAATTTGGGCACAAGGGCTATTTTTTTAAGGCGGGTTTGGGCCAGAAATTTGGGCGGCAGGGGTGTTTTTAGGAGATAGGGGGAGTTTTTTTAGGGAAAGGGCCCCAAGAAATTTAAGGCGGGGAAGGGCTTTTTTTTTTAAGGCGATAGGGTAGTTTTTAGGCGGGCAGGGCTATTTTTTTAGGCAAAAGGGGCTATTTTTTAAAGGAAAAACAGGGCTATTTTTTTTAGGCGGGCCAGGGCAAGTTTTTAGGGGGGGCCGGGGTTATTTTTTGGGCAGAAAGGGATAGTTTTTGGGCGGGAGGGCCCATTTAATTTAAATTTTAAAAAAAAAAAATTTTAATAATATTTACCTGGTTTTCCCCCTTTCCCCCTCCTCTTTCTCTCTTCTTCGGGCCGGGGGGCCGGGGGCCCAAATGCAGCAGAGGCGGGCCGGGGAGGGGGGCAGGCCCCAATGCATCACCCACATCGCCTGGCCTCCCCTGGGGGTAACCCGGGGGCTGAAGGGCCCCGGGATCAGGGATCTCGGCTGTTCGGGCCTCGGCCCGCTTTTACCCCGGGGTGGTGCAGGCGGCGGCCGTGAGGGAGGGCAAAATGGGCCTGGACCCTGCCGTGCAACCCCGGTGTGGAGAGGGGGCCCTTTTGGGCCCCCCGGGGCCAAAAGGGGCCCCGTGCAGTGCGCCTTTGGGGCCCCTTAGCGCGCCGAAAAATCGGGGGCCCGCTGGGGAGGGAAAACTCCAGGCCCCAGGGGGGTAAACCCCGAGCCCCCCCTGGGGCCCCCGGCCCCCAGGGGCCCCAAAAGGGGGGAAATACATGGAGAAAATAACAAACTGTCCCTTCCCTCGCCCAACCTGCCAAAACCACTCCAAACTAGCTGAGCTTTCTTCCCCAAACTTGGCATAGAAAACCATCAAAACAGTTAGTTCATATACGAGCGTATCCTACTGCATATAATCTCCAATACCAAAAAGCAGTGATCAGAGAGCTGTAAAAGGAGTGAGAAAAAAGAAAAATGCAACAATAATAACTCTGAGGGAGACTTTTCTGGGCTCCATTCATTAACGGTTGTTAACTGACCATAGTATAGAGTGTATCTAGGGGAGAGGAAAAAAAAAAATCAACACCGACAGGCAAATTTAGCTTTCCGCTCTCTCATCAGGCTTCCCCAAAACCCCCCCCCCTCAAACTATTAAAACTATTTACCTCATCCCAAAAAGAAAAAAAAAACATGTTTCATAGTGAGGGCCCGCTAATATCCAAGCGAGCCCCCCGCAAAGAGAAAAGAAAATGTGAGTAAAAAAAGAAAAGAAAAGGGTTTGGAAGGGGGGGAAAAAGGGGAAAAAGGGAAAAAGAAAAAGGAGGAGCTCTGAAAGGCAAGTCAAGTCTTTGTTTTAGGGGTTTGAAACCAAAAATTTCCCTCCATGGGGTTTTTAAAAAACACAGTTTGTCTTGTTCCCGGGAAAAAACGGGGGTGTTGGTAAAAAATGGAAAAAATTTCAGTCCAAAATCTCTTTGACTGTTTTTTGAAAGGTGCAAAATGGTTTGTCTTTTCTTCGGACCCCGGGGGTTTTAGTTTTAGATAAAAAGCCCAGGGTTTTTAAAATTTTTCTTTTTTTTTTCCCTGGAGCTGCCCGGATAGATCGGGTCCGTAATTCAGGACCCTTTATAATGAAAATTTTTGCAGGGGGCCCCCATTTGCCCAAAGGGGTTTTGGTGGGTATTCCCGTGGCCCTTTAGTAAAAAAATTTGGGGGTTTAAATATATCGGTCCAAAAATTGAGGATAAATTGTCATAAAAAATCCCCCCAACCAACCCCCCCCTTTTTCTCCCCCTCTGATTATTTCTTGATTCGGTTTTGCATCTTTTTAGCCTCCCTTGTAGAAACTTTATTTGTGAGCAAAAGTATTAATTGGATGTTCCTGGGCTACGGTGGTGTCCTCAAACAACCCCAAATTTGAGCCCGCCCCTGTGTTTATCACGGGCTTTGTCAATTTCTGCCACAAACGGTTTTAAAAAAGGGTTTAAAATTTTGGGCTGTCAGGGGAGTATTTGGGATGAGGCAAAAGGGTGCCATTATCTTATCCGTGTCCCCAGAAAAACACTTGATTTCCGGGCCCCATCATCTTCTGTTTAACTCATTTCCCTCCACCCTTTGGGAAAAAATGCAGCATCGGATTGGGGGTTGTTCCGTTCCCATAAACCCCTTATAGTTAAACCAATATTTACCATGGGATTTTCCTTGTGAAGCTGATATGAGTACCCAGTACAGCAAAGCTTCTAGTAATGGCTCACATGGACAAAGCTGTGAAGGGCATAGGGAGACAAAGCCTATTTTGCACAGTTCAGGTAAGATAGTCGCTTCTCCCGACGGAAGATTAGGTCAGGAGTGTCTCTCTTACAAAGGTCCTGGAAGAGCTTGTAAATGTCATGGAATACAGTCTGCAGTGTCGGGGGAGCTTTGCAGGCACCTTCTCCCTTCATTTGGACATAGTCAGAATCTTACTTGGGTCAGTTAAAACATGGTAAATCAGGATTTGAGAGCTCACTCCACACACTTCTTCACTCCATGCATGCAGGCCATGCCTCCGGGGGTTTTGTTTTTACTGAGTTCACTCTTTAGCATGAATGATGTGTTATCTGTATTCTGCAGATGGATACAACACTGGCAATAGCAAATATGTAGGCTTTTCGTTATGTCACCATTTTCTGCGACCAATAACTTTTTAAAATTTCTACCTGTGGATTTCAGTGAGGGTGCATATTTTACTATCTGGAGTATACTATTAATTGGTACCATTTTGGGATAGATGTGACTTTTTGCTAACTTATATTTAAATTTTTAGAGGGGTATGAAATGACCAGAAAACCACAATTTTGGCGCCTGGATTTTTTTTTTTCTTTTTCTACAGTGTTCAGCATGCAGGATAAATAATTTTATATTTTAATAGATCGGACTTTTACTGGAACGGCAATTCCAATTATGTGTAACTTTTTTTATTATTTACTGTATTTATATTTGTAAAATGGCAAAAGGGGGTTGATTTAAATTTAATATTTTTAAACTTTTTTTCACAGTTGTGTTGAGTCCCCCTAGGTAAGTTGACCACTCAAGGGCTCGATCATTAGTACACCCTTCTTCATTGTATAAACAATGCAAAGTGGTGAACAAAGATGGTGATTCTAACACTTCCTGTGTGGGAAAGGAAGTGTCAGAATCACAGACACTGCGGCAATGGAAGCCTTCACAAGGCTTCTAGCCCACCATGTGAAATTATCTGCACCTCGCAATCTCGCCATGAGGGTGAAGATTGGAGTGAGGAAATCTAAGGGATGAATTTGTACATAGTCATTTTGAGGGAGATGGCAAAAAAACATGGTTGCAGTCTCCGGTGGTAGGCTCATATCCCTGTGGCAACTGTTCATTCTGTCCATTCATATGGAAAACTAAAGATTTTGTTAATCCATTGTAAAGAGAAGATTTGAGATAAGACAATTCATCAATTGAAAAACAGAGGGGGTGATTTATGGGGCTATGTGTACCTGCCCCAAGATCTATGTGGGAAAAACCATACAGGAGTTTCGTCGTCGGATCTCGAAACATCTGAGAACTATTAAAACTAGAGGTGACACTCCCCTAGCAAGACACATTTTGGAAGTACATAATGGCGAAATAGAGGTGCTAAAATTTTGGGGTATATGTGTGAAAAGCTAGGGGAAAGAAAGGGCGATTTGGATGTAGTTTTGTTGCAGGAAGAGGCAAGATGGATACACAGACTCAATAAAATTGAAACCTAAAGGCCCTAAATGAAGGCTTTTCATTTTCGGCATTTATTTGATCTTGCAGATTCCCTATATAATAATTTTTGAAGAAACATGATATATGTGATTAAGTACGGTCAAGTGGATATAGCACAGTTGAATATATGACTATGGAAGCATCAGAGTTCATATATGTGTTTTTTTTTTTTTTTGTTTTTTCCCCCTCCCTTCCCAAATCTCCCTCGGCCCCTTCCCCCTCCCCTCTCCTCTCTCCCCTTTTGCCTCTACTTTTTTGCTCATTGTCCCGGGGTTCCCTTTGTAATGATGACAGATATTCATCACGTGGGCCACGGTTTCTATTAAAAAATTAGGGATGCATGTATATTGCTTTTGCCAGGGTCTATTCATTTATGTACTCCTGTATGTAGCGATTTATTGTTTCTGCTTGCGGCGCTGATCTAGTCCGAAGGGGGATGCAACTAGATGCAATGGCTTTTGAAGATACTGGAGTTCTTGCGTGCTCCCATTGTGACGTGGTGGATTGAGGGGCTGGCTGTGAGCCGTAGGAGAGAATCTTCAATGGGGAACTTGTGAGGTCAAACTGTGCGAGCGAAGGAGGGCTAGCCATAGAGCCTACATATTATTAAAATTTGAATATGAATATTACATGTAAAAGAGAAGGGGTTTTAAATGAATATAGTCTTGAGACAAAAACTATCAATGCAGTGGAACATGGATTTAATGGGGCCGCAGCTCTATTGGAAGAATATGCATATTACATATATAGGAGAAGTGCTTTATGGGAAGATAATATGACAGTGGTCTATTGTACAGGGGAAAGTTTATATTCCCAATGAATATGCATATTAGATATTGAAGAGAAGGGGCTTATGGGAATTGATTAAAGATGGCAGTGTGCTGTGAAATTTGGGGAGACCCCTAGTCTGCTTAAGTCACTCTGGGTGAGCCACGCAGTTGCAATAATATGAGAGCAGTAAGACGGCAGCCCATCACAGTCAGGGCTGAGGTGGTTGTTGGTGCAGTGCATTGGCACGGGCTGTACGGTAAGATGGGCGCAAGCCCCGTTTTTGGAGATGGCGAATTTGACTGAAGGTTGTGGCTCAGAGAGCATGGTGGCAGTTTTAGCAGGACAATGTTATGAGTGTGCGGCGGAAGGGGGAGGGGGGTTTTATGTGGATTCTCTGATGGCTAATTGGTGAGCCCGAACGGGTGTTTACCTAACATGATATAAAGGAAGAGTGAGCTCAGAAAACCCCATGTGAACGGACCCCTAAGCCTTGATAAAGCCAGGTTAGCTGGCGAAACATGTCGGCAGGTCAGATATGACGTTTTAAATTGTGATCTCTCACCTCTGTCTACAAGTGTCACCTGCTGCAGACTGTGTCACAGGGGAGCCTTATTGTTTTGTGTCTATGAGAAATTTGGGACGATGCCCAAGTATTGGCTTGGGGTCCCTTACGGGAAGCTAGTATTTGTATAGATATAAGGCTCCCCCGTTAGTAGGTGGGTTCCACCAGACTTGATAATAGAAAGGGAGTTTTTCCCTCTTCAGAAGCAAAAAGGGTTAAATGATGAGGTTAGAGATCAGGTTTTTAAATAGTGTGTATAGAGGTTAAAAAGTTGATAATAATAAAAGTTACGTTTTAGTGTTTAACAGATAGAGAACGATAGAGTTTTAAGTTTTGCCCATGGCAAAAAAGTAAATATAGTGATCAAAAGTCCTCTTTGTTCTCTTGCAGATATTCCAATTTTAGGAGATTAAGGAACAGTGTGTGGCACCGTTAACCATCCATTTAGATGCTGCGGCTGCAGTCGCCATACTGTCTGAAGAATTAAACAAAGGGAATGGAGCTAGCTCTAATTTCTGCTGTTACCGGCGGGTGTCGACTGCAATTACCAGCTACATAGCCCCTTACCGACACTATGATGTTCTTATACCTCAAATGTTGATAAGGGGCTGTCATGTATGGAGTGGACTTGCTCACTGGCCTATTTCCTTACTGAAAACTCCCTTATATCATATGTTGGTAAGGGACTTAATTTGTTTTGCATTGCTATTTTTCAAAACCAACAACTTTTTTTTTATTATTCTGTCCATGGACCTGAATAAGGGTTTGTTTTTTGCGTTTGTAACTGCAGTTTTTATTGGTACCTTTTCAATGTTACAGACGACTTTTTGATCACTCTTCATATGGGCTTTGGTCACACCAAAGGCTAGCAAGTAACAAAGTAAAATTACAGATGGAAATCAGGAAGTTGTTCAATACATCCCTTACCCATTTTTAACCCCTTCTATGCAACATGATGTAAGTTAAAGTAAATCAGCTGTTTGAAGTGTTGTCTTGGTTATTTATTTATTTTTTTTTTTAGCAAAGATGGACCCATCTAAAAATAAAGACCTAGCTCACACATCCTTTTCAGCAATGCGCCAGCAATGCACCAGCTGCTAGTCTTCTGTTTACTTCTTAGCTCTGTAAACCTTAAACGTAAAAGGCTTTTGAAAATATAAAAAAGTAAAAAAAAAAAAAATCTAAATTCAGAATCCCTCTTTAACCCATTTATCATAAAAAACAGTACCAAAAAATTGGCATAATTGGTATTGACACATCCATAAAAGTAAGACGTAACACAGTATTGTGTTATTTACCCACATGCTCAACATTAGAACTTTGTTTTTGGTTGCCCTACTTTCTGCAAAGAATTTAATAAAAAGTGATCAGAAACTTGCAAGTACTTGAGATTGTTACCAATAACAACTTAACCATGCAAAAAAAATTTCCATCACGAAAGTTCAAAGATGAAAAAATAAAAAAAGTTATTGGTCTCAGAAAATAGCAATTCAGAGTAAATATAAAAAAAAACATGGTGAAAATTATGTAATTTGGCATAATCTGAATCACATTGATGATACCAAATCATAATATGGTATAATAATATGATACCAAAAGGTATAAGAACAAATCCCCCAAAAAGTTGTTAATTCCCCCTCCCCAATTCTAACTCACAAAGAATATTTTTCTTGTTTACCAATATATTAAATGGTATGATAAAGGATATAATAAAATTAATTAATTATATAAAGTAATTATTCAAATAACTTTTACTTACTGGCGTAGTGGACTCAGAAG
Source organism: Phyllomedusa bahiana (assembly GCA_025379985.1). Lineage (NCBI taxonomy): Eukaryota > Metazoa > Chordata > Amphibia > Anura > Hylidae > Phyllomedusa > Phyllomedusa bahiana. The sequence goes on from JAODAL010082124.1 coordinate 11,310, forward strand.
TGAAGGCTCTTGGAATGTCATCACTTCCTTTCTATGATGGGAGGTGGGTGGGCTGCTTCTTTACAAATGCTGCTGCCCCCTAATGCCCACTATTTGAAAACATCTATATAAAGGCTCCCCACCAGCCTCTTGTAATAGAACCGCACTGTTTTTTTCCTCTCTGCCTTCCAACAGGTCCTACTTTTTCACTTCTTCAACAGAGTAGTCATATGTTGTTTTTTTTTTCGGGCCCCATTTTTAAATACATTAATGTTTTCATAGGAACTGGTTAATGGATGGTTTGTGGATTATTAATTTTCCCCTTTTAAATGAAATTTGCATACAGCTAGTCCTGGAATTTGTTATATAGTTTGGAAAGGGTGAAAAAAGAAC
>JAODAL010082125.1:0-11681 GCA_025379985.1 Phyllomedusa bahiana
GCTAACTAAAACAAAAAATTCTTGTACAAAAACGTATGTAAACAGAATACAGAATTTTTGCCAAACAGCATAATTGAAATAAATAATTTCATACCAAGTAAAAAATAAAAAATGATCAAAAAGGAAGCAAAACATTTCCTGCACAAAATATAATGTACATTCATAAGAATTAAAAATAAAAAAACTTTTTAAATAACAAACTGTATAACACATCATGAAAATGACATTCCTTTAACAAAGTGGGAAAAATCATTTTTACATCTTGCCTTGGGGCCCTTTTTTTATAGTTTGATATGTCTGAACTGTTTCTCACTGCAGCAAATCACTGCACCAAGAAATTCAATGTTTCTCTGAAATTATGTTTAACGAAGTAAGGAAACTGAGAACTTAGGATGTTTTTAGTCTCAACCACCAATGGAAAGGGTCAAATAACTCAATTTTTATTTGACTGAATTTTTGTTGCCCTTAGTGTACACCCTTCTTGGGAAAAATAATAGATGAAAAAAAATTGTTAAAATATTTTAACACAAAAGCCTTTCTATGTTGAGGGAATTGAAATCACAGACTGTTCATTGGAAATCAATCTTTACTATTCTGTATCGGCACAGAGAGTTTCTATTGCTTTTCTATTCTAAGCAGGGTTTAAACATGAGAAACCAACATGAGGCGTATTAAAAGAAGGAATATACAACAGATCCAATGTTTAAAATAGTCACAAATCACAGAAGCTTTAGGGGCTAGATATACATTTTACTTCTTTATTCTTGGTAGAGTTACAAATCTATTACTTTAACACATGTTATATTGCAGCACTATGACATTGAGTGTCCTCTTCCAGTTGTATCATGTACTTTTTACTCATTTTAATTTTCTTGGTCACCTAATATACTTTTTTAATGCAATGGGAAAAACTTTGAAAAATTGGAAATAAGAATTTGTTTTCAAAATAAATTCTGTAATTTTTACTAAAGTAATGGTTTAAGGATTTTAAATTGTTAAAGGATTTTTTTTTTTTCAGTTTGTAATTTTACCTATGATGGGTTTATGTATGTTATGTCAATATTGTCACTAAAAATATTAAAAAACTAAATGAAGCCAATACCTAGATAATATTGTTGGTTGTACCTGTATTCCTTTAGTTCACCTGTGCTAAGCTCATGACACCATATTTTATTTAGTCTACTATGTTTTGCTTTCAAAAACACCTATCCAAAACTGTATACACTGGCACATGTTTACTGTTGCAAATGCACCAGAAATCTGGCACAATTTGCACCAACGTATTGGTTTACATGATTTTATCTCATGCTGTATTTTAGACAGTTGTTGGACATTTCTGTACTGCATCCAATAAAAAAGATGTCGATTCATGGAAATGGGTATAGCTTAACGTGACGCCATGTACCAAAATATTTGCACCCTTGTGGTCACAAAGAAAGCCACTGAAAGATAGTGGACCATGAACAGTATTTAAAAATGTCTCAGATTTATCAATGTATGATAAATCTGGCACATGTTTAGACACTGTTAACATAGTATTTATTAATCCCATCTAATACCTAGAATAAGTATTGCTTTTAACTTGTGTTGTGCAATAGTAAGTGAAGAAGTAAGACAGAAAATATGAAAAAAATAGGCTGCAAGAAATGTACAAAACATTTATATATACTGGCATCTTCTCCCAGGTTTATGCAGCAATACAGTTAAAACTAGAAGTTTGAAGGGTATGGCCAGGTTCCAGATCCACAAACCCAGCTGATAATTACCAAAGTAAAAACACAGAAATGCCTGTACCATTGAACTACTAAATGTTTACAACAGAACTGAAGCATAACTATAGAGCCCATGTCTGTCACTAAATATGATTTATATATACTGTGTATGTATGTATATATATATATATATATATATATATTCACTTTTTTTTTTAATAGTCATCGTGTGTCGCAATCAATTTTATATTAAAATGTCAATTTTAAATGCAAGAGCAGAAAATTAATGAAGTATAAGTTTGTTTTTAAAACTCTGCTAGTTTTTAATAATTTATAGTTCTCCAACTGTTTTCATTGTCATACGTTTATAGTAAAAGATACATACAATTTGTTTTCTTCAATTTTTTTTTTCAAAGTCATTTACTTCGTAGCTGCTTAGAAAATGATCCTATGTTTTTGGGTTTTATCCTAGAAATTGCTTTGAAACCTCTATTATTGGTGAATTTTTTTGTGTTGGGAAAGTTGGCTCAAAAGTTATATAGGGACTAGGATTCTGGGCCATTAAGGAATTTATTCTCCTCGCCAGATAAAGAGACAGGAAGATTTTTTTCCCCCTAAAATGTGGGCAGTTGGCTTCTCATAAGACCTCATAGAGGGCGACATGTATGAATTCGAATGCGTACTTTTTTTTTACTTGGCGCCGACACTCCAGTTCTAAATAGACATAGAAGAGTGTAGAATACGACAGTATGAAGATTTTTGGCGCATTACATAGAGCTTAGTGCGCCAAGTTTGGCGCATTACACTCTATGCCCATACAAACTTTGGCGCATTAAGCGCTATGTAATGCACCAAAAATCTTCATACTGTCGTATTCTACACTCTTCTATACCTATTTAGAACTGGAGTGTCGGCGCCAAGTAAAAAAAAGTAGGCATTCGAATTCATACATGTCGCCCAGAGTGTTTTGACGACTTTTGTTTCAACATTGCAGGGTAATAGAGTGGCCTAAGTAATTTTTTATCTTTTATGATTATAAGATGCATTTTTACATTTTTCTGTGAATATTAATGGTATATTTTATGAATAAATGTTTTTGTTTCTTATAGTTTAGGAGTAAATGTGATAAAATGGAATTTTAGTTAAGATTAAAAACCCCTTCATTGCTTTAAACCGCTATATGCAAAAAAAATATATATATTGTAAGTATTTTTTGAATCCGTAAAGAATGAGTTTGCACTAAGGTTCTTGCTTCCTCCACTTTATAATGCTCACTTACAAAAGAGAATTTAAAGGTCACTAGTTGATTTCGCAGTTGTAGGTGTATATATTTAGACTATGGCATTAATCACATGGCAGGACTATGTGCAGAAATACAGTACTGATAATTCATGTATGTTGCTGTTGGTGTTTTTCAGTATGTGAGTCCTCGTGTGAGAAGGTATTTTTGTTGGGTGTACTGTATGTCTAACTGTAGTAAAATGTTTTTTTTAAAAAAGCTTTTCATGCTTCTCAAATGGAAAATGTCAAAAGGGTTAAGGAGGTTTACACCTGTACATCCTACCTCTCTGACAGCTCATTTAGGGCCACAGGTATGAAAACGGTCTAGGTCTGAAACTCACTTTGTTGCCCGTAGCAACCTATAAGAGCTCCCCTTTCATTTCATATAGAGCTCTGGGAAAAATGAAAGGGGCAATCTGGTTGCTATGGGTAACAAAGTGAATTTTTGACCTAGACCGTTTTCATACATGTGGCCCTTAGTTTCTGTGTTTTCCCTCTTCTCCTCTTGCTATAAAGGTTCCTCAAAGATCAGTTCTAGGCCCTCTCCTCTTTTCACTCTACATAGCCCTTATTGGACTAATCATCAGCAGATTTGGATTTCAGTACCATCTGTAAGCCAATTAGACTCGATTATACATCTTTTCTCGTGACATCACCCCTGCCCTGCTACTCAAACTAAACTTTACTCAAACTGAACCTTTTCATTCCCTATCTACTAACTAACTCAAACCTGCTTCAGTGTGTAGTACTACCATAACTCCTAGGCAGCAGACGCGCTGTCTTGTGGTCATACCTTGCCCGCCCTTGTCACCTGCACCTCAAGAACATCCCTTTCTTTAAATTTGGCCCTCTTCAATCTATATTGAATGCAGCAAGCTCTTCTTTCTTTCCATCTGCTATACTGATTCCTCTACCCTGTGTCAGTCACTTCCCTGGTTGCCCACATAATACAACATAAACTAATCACTCTGACCCATAAGGCTCTCCAGAGTGCTGCTCCTCCCTACATCTCCTCCCTCATCTCGGTCTTCCACCATACCAGGTCTCTGCGCTCAGTTGATGATTTTAGATTACCTGCCTCAATCAACTGAACCTTCCATGCCCATCTCCAAGATTTTGCATGTAATGCACCAGTTCTCTGGAAAATGCTACCCTGTTTGATCAGGCAAACTCATAACCCCCATAGTTTTAAGTGCAGGAATACATCTTTAAGTCAAGCCTGCCAAGACCCCTAACTGCTAACCCTCTGCTTTCTGTTGCACACCTTTCTGTCACAGACACTGATCTGTATATAGATGTACATATAAAGATGGCAAGTAACATAATTACATACTCGTATGTAATGTTCAATATGTTCTTATATGCTGAATGTTTTTCTTCAGTTGTATTTACCTTATCAAACTATTGTTTTATTTTACTTATGAACTTTATTTACTTATTTCACTTATCAAACTATTCTTGCAATATGTTTGTATTTTTAAAACACAACTAAAATGTTTGTCAAATGAAGGCTGAGCTAAGGCAGTTCTAACAAATGTGAGGGTTGCTTGGATGAATTACAGTGGTGGCCAAAAGTATTGGCACTCCTGCAATTCTGTCAGATAATACTCAGTTTCTTCCTGAAAATGATTGCAATCACAAATTCTTTGGTATTAATATATTCACTTATTTTGCTTGCAATGAAAAAACACAAAAAATAATGAGACAAAAATCAAATCATTGATCATTTCACCCAAAACTTCTAAAATGGGCCGGACAAAAGTATTGGCACCCTCAGCCTATTACTTGGTAGCACAACCTTTAGCCAAAATAACTGCGAACAACCACTTCCGGTAACCATCAATGAGTTTCTTACAATGCTCTGCTGGAATTTTAGACCATTCTTCTTTGGCAAACTGCTCCAGGTCTCTGAGATTTCAAGGGTGCCTTCTCCAAACTGCCATTTTAAGATCTCTCCACAGGTGTTCTATGGGATTCAGGTCTGGACTCATTGCTGACCACTTTAGAAGTCTCCAGTGCTTTTTCTCAAACCATTTTCTAGTGCTTTTTGAAGTGTGTTTTGGGTCATTGTCCTGCTGGAAGACCCATGACCTCTGAGGGAGACCCAGCTTTCTCATACTGGGCTCTACATTATGCTGCAAAATTTGTTGGTAGTCTTCAGACTTCATAATGCCATGCACACGGTCAAGCAGTCCAGTGCCAGAGGCAGCAAAGCAACCCCAAATCATCAGGGAACCTCTGCCATGTTTGACTGTAGGGACCGTGTTCTTTTATTTGAATGCCTCTTTTTTTTTTTCTTGTAAACTCTATGTTGATGCCTTTTCCCAAAAAGCTCTACTTTTGTCTCATCTGACCAGAGAACATTCTTCCAAAACGTTTTAGGCTTTCTCAGGTAAGTTTTGGCAAACTCCAGCCTGGCTTTTTTATGTCTCGGGGTAAGAAGTGGGGTCTTCCTGGGTTTCCTACCATACAGTCCCTTTTCATTCAGATGCCGACGGATAGTACGGGTTGACACTGTTGTACCCTCGGACTGCAGGGCAGCTTGAACTTGTTTGGATGTTAGTCGAGGTTCTTTATCCACCATCCGCACAATCTTGCTTTGAAAACTCTCATCAATTTTTCTTTTCCGTTCACATCTAGGGAGGTTAGCCACAGTGCCATGGGCTTTACACTTCTTGATGACATTGCGCACGGTAGACAGAGGAACATTCAGGTCTTTGGAGATGGACTTGTAGCCTTGAGATTGCTCATGCTTCCTCACAATTTGGATTCTCAAGTCCTCAGACAGTTTTTTGCTCTTCTTTCTTTTCTCCATGCTCAATGTGGTCCACACAAGGACACAGGACAGAGGTTGAGTCAACTTTAATCCATGTCAACTGGCTGCAAGTGTGATTTAGTTATTGCCAATACCTGTTAGGTGCCACAGGTAAGTTACAGGTGCTGTTAATTACACAAATTAGAGAAGCATCACATGATTTTTCAAACAGTGCCAATACTTGTGTCCACCCCCTTTTTTATGTTTGTTGTGGAATTATATCCAATTTGGCATTATGACAATTCTTTTTGTGGTTTTCCATTGAACACAAATTAAATGAAGATAAGACCAAAGAATTTGTGATTTCAATCGTTTTCAGGAAGAAACTGAGTATTATCTGACAGAATTGCAGGGGTGCCAATACTTTTGGCCACCACTGTAGATGATAAATTAACTTTGGCAATTGATAGTACAAGCATAATGGATGCAAAACTCAACATGGGCAACAATGCTCATTGCGCTTCTTCCTTGCCCTAACCCAGAGTTACAGAAAAAGGCAAAGAAGTTGTCCAGCATCCCATAAAAACTGCTACCTCTCACATTATTTAAAAAAAAATCCCTATTGTAAAATTACATAAAAATAAAGTCTAAAGTTTTACAAAAAAAAGGTGAATCCAAATAGCATAACTAAGTGTGAGAAAGCATTTGTGTGAAGGAAAATGTGCCAGGCCAGGAAGGGGTGGAACTGGTATTCTGCATTAATAACAATCCTTTTTTTATTTTTGCACTAGAGTTGATTCTACAACACAATAAAATAAATTTTATTAGACCACAAGCCAATTCATTGTCACATTTTATGCAATCTGTTGTATGTCGCTTGGAAGGATATATTACTGAGAGCCATTATCACTCAACTGTAAAGCCATGATTATTGGTAAACCGTTCTTTTGTACAGAGATTATTAAAGCTTTTGCCATCACACACTACAAAGGTCAGTATACTGACTGTTAGCACAGGGTGACATTTAGAACTTGCTGGTAATGTCTCGGTTTTTTAATGTCTTATGACGTCTACGTATATGATCACTGCCTTGTTAACTAAAACAGGAGTCGTGGTCATTGTTTAGTTGTTAACACATAATTGTCAAGAGTTCTGTTATATGTATTGCACAGTATGTGTATAATACTTACACAGTAGAGTCTCATAATTTGACCACTTCCTACTTTTGACATCAGCAGTGCATAGCTCATGAAGGAAGTAATGTCTATTTAATTAACTCAGTGGTTCTATTAGCTGTGGAATAAGCCGTCTGCCCATATATCCCTTGTTGATGTCATAGGTAAAAGGAGTAATTTATCAGAAGTTCAGAAAGGGATGACTATTCGCTTTTCAGCTGAAGTCTCAGTATTTCTAAAACTGAAAATAGTTCACAAACTGAGCAGTGTTCAAAGCATATTGTAAGTGGACAAATTGCACTATTGCTAATAACTGGTGTGGGAGAGCATCACTTATCATTAATATGACAGGTACAGGTCAGTTTCAGTACTGGACCTCTGCTGATTGGCAAAGGGTTGCCTTCTCCTAAGAGTTATGTTTTCATTGAGAAGATAGACATCGGTGTACAGGCAACCTGAGAGAACAAACACCCTGCAACCATTGCTAGAAAAACACAAGCTAGTGGTGGAAGTGTTCTGGTCTGGGAAATGTTTTTGTGTCGTTCTCTTCACTCAGTCATCCATGGTAAAGACACTAGCTACCGATTTGGTAGCTTGATTCTTGCAGATCACATACAGCCATACATGCTGCTGGTCTTCCCTGGGGTGGAAAGACTTCAAGGTGATATGCCACACGGCTTCAAAGGTCTAATATTGTGGAACTTGTCGCTAGAACTCTTCCAGCTAGACTCAAACCAAATAGTGTCCTTTAGGGACCACATCTATTGTAGTCTTTGATCCATTGGTCCTCCAACAGCTGTGGGATGCAAACAGCATGGCTCCAGATACCTGTGACAACCAAAGAGAACCTTTTGCCACTCCTGGTCCATCTAGCTGCTGTCTGTTCTTACACTGCAGTCTCTTTGGATACCAGCTAGTGGTCTTAGTAACGTGACTCAACTGTGTCATACAGTGATCCCTCATGCTCTGCTCCAGCAATAAAAGTTTTGTTTCTGAAGTGACCTCTAAAGGGAAAAATATTGATGAGCTCAGTTAGAAATTGAACAGACCTTGGCAGTGATTTTAACAAATTGGTGACAGAATTTTAGTCCTCATAATTTGTATAATGGAAGGTTCATGTATTGTCATTATGACTACTAGCTAATTTGGTGTGTCAGAACAAATGTTGACACAGTTTTGAAGGGTATGTTGTGGTCCAAAATTACACATATACACTTTCATTGTGTGTATCTATGGGTACATAAGAGTACATATGTGTGTCAGATATATAATTTATATTGTGTATGTGTGTGTATATATATATATACATATATATATATATACAGACACACAAAATATAAATATAATATATAACATAAAAAATTGCTTCAGAGAAGAACAAAGGCGAGGATTGTGTGTATATATATACACACACACAATCCTTGCCTTTGCTCTTCTCCGAAGCAATTTTGAATGTTATATATTATGGCTCTCATAATATATATATGTAATATATTATATATATATAATATATATATATATATATATAATATAATATTTATATAAATATTAATATATATATATATAATACTATACTTACACATACATATACACACACAAGCGCATCATTCTTTTCATATTGTACCTGGATGAGTGCTGCAAAGCCTTCATTTAGAAGTGCTGATGCTGTCCCTTTTAGTGTATATATATATATATATATATATATATATATATATATATATGTATATTGTGGGGGTGTCAGCTCCTAGGTAGTCTCTGGATTAGCACAGACACAGTTATAGGTGCAAAAACAACATAAAGTTTATTGTTCCTCAGACTTGAATAACGGAAAAACAAAACATGCTTCCTTCAGCTTATCACAGCAAAAATAGAGACAGTCCTTGCTTCAGGGTTTACAGCCAAGCAACACAAAACAACCTCCCCGGGTCAGCAGTTGAAGTGTTCACAGACACTTGGCGACAGGCTTTGCATGTCCTCACATCAGAGAGGTTTTCAGCATAATCACACAGCTCCGCCCTGAGCTGTGTCAGCTGCCTTATATGCCTGGTAAGACCCGGGCTGGAGTATGGGAGCGGCCGTCCAACCAAGACTCTTGGGCCGATCCGTAAAAAACCTGACCCGAACTACCACAATAAAAATGGCTCAGCAACATAACATCGCTGGCAAAACTATAGGGTTTTTTACATCACCGAGGCCAGCCACCTTGGTGATACATACATTCCGTCCACCACTTTACCCCTGGGCCCCTTACATACCCACCCCCCCCTGCCCCAAGCTGGGGGGCTGGGTACCTTCTGCCACCAGGCAATGGCCCCTCGACAATGCATCCGCATTCCCATGCAGCTTTCCTGGTCTGTGCTCCACATGGAAATTAAAATCTTGGAGTGCAAGAAACCACCGTGTTACCCTGGCATTGTTCCCTTTCCTTTCCCTCATCCATTTTAGTGAGGCATGATCCGATATAAACTGAAATTTTCTCCCCAGAAGGTAATATTTTAGGGAGTCAAGAGCCCACTTAATGGCGAGACACTCCTTCTCGACTATGGAATAGTTCCTCTCACATGTGGATAGCTTCCTACTAAGGAACATGACCGGGTGCTCCTCACCATTTATTTCCTGGGACAAGACAGCGCCCAGGACTTTCAACGTGATCTCAAAATCGGGCAGTCCTATCCTATCTTTACCTCTCAATCGAAACCAATCAGGGCCCCTCGCTGGGTCAACCGACCTCCATTATTCAGAGAGAAAAAATAAAAAAACACCCAACCTGCAAGCGGGCCCCTTTTTATGACAGCCTGTGAGAGTGGGCAGGACAGAAAACCCAAAATGGAAGCACCCCTTCCTTCCATATAGGTTAAAATCAATGTACACAAGTATAACGTATGTTTCTGCACACAAAAACATTTCTGAAAAAACGTATGCAAACCTGGGTGCCACTGGCAGGGGTGCGGCACACATGGCATTATACATTGTACGCACCCAGACCGCCGCCAGCGGCCCTTTTCTGCAAAAAGGGCAATACACTACGTGGAAATCCCTAAAGAAGCATTTATGCTATCTATCATATATGAAAAAACTTTGAGACTCTCGGTTCACATATTTTGATCAGAAGATGTTTAAGCTGCCCACGACTTTCAACGTGATCTCAAAATCGGGCCCGATTCATCCCATCTTTACTCTCAATCGAGCCAATCAGGCCCCTCGCTGGGTCAACCGCCCTCCATTATTCAGAGAGAAAAAAATAAAAAACACCCAACCTGCAAGCTGCCCTTCTTATGACACCTGTTTAGAGTGGGCAGGGACAGAAACCCAAAATGGAAGCACCCCTTCCTCCCCATATAGTTTTAAAATCAATGTACACCAAGTATAACGTTATTTTTTTTGCACACAAAAACATTTCTGAAAAAACGTATGCAAACCTGGGTGCCACTGGCAGGGCTGCGGCACACATGTAATTATACATGTACGCACACAGACCGCCGCCAGCGGACATTCTGCAAAAAGGGCAATACACTACGGGGAAAATCCCTAAAGAAGCATTTATGCTATCTATCATACATGAAAAAATTGAGACTCTCGGTTTCACATATTTTGATCAAAAGATTTTTTAAGCTCCCCACGACTTTTCAACGTGATCTCAAAATCCGGCAGTTCCATTCCTATCTTTACTTCTCAATCGACCCAAAATCAGGCCTCCTCGTGGGTCAACCGACCTCCATTATTCAGAGAGAAAAAATAAAAAACACCCAACCTGCAAGCTGCCCTTCTTATGACACCTGTGAGAGGGGCGGGGACAGAAACCCAAAATGGAAGCACCCCTTCCCTTTCCCCATATAGGTTAAAATCAATGTACACCAAGTATAACGTATGTTTCTGCACACAAAAACATTTCTGAAAAAAACTAATGCAAACCCTGGGTGCCACTGGAGGGCTGCGGCACACATGTAATTATACATGTACGCACACAAAACGCCGCCAGCGGCACATTTCTGCAAAAAGGGCAATACACTACGTGGAAATCCCTAAAGAAGCATTTATGCTATCTATCATACATGAAAAAACTTTGAGACTCTCGGTGCGTACATGTATAATTACATGTGTGCCGCAGCCCTGCCAGTGGCACCCAGGTTTGCATACGTTTTTTCAGAAATGTTTTTGTGTGCAGAAACATACGTTATACTTGGTGTACATTGATTTAACCTATATGGGAAGGAAGGGGTGCTTCCATTTTGGGTTTCTGTCCCCGCCCCCACTCACAGGGTGTCCCTAAGAAGGGCAGCTTGCAGTTGGGGTTTTTTTTTTTTTTCTCTTTAATAATGGAGGTCGGTTGACCCAGCGAGAGGCCTGATTGGCTCGATTGAGAGGTAAAGATAGGATAGGACTGCCGGATTTTTGAGATCACGTTGAAAGTCGTGGGCAGCTTAAACATCTTTTGATCAAAATTTGTGAACCGAGAGTCTCAAAGTTTTTTCATGTATGATAGATAGCATAAATGCTTCTTTAGGGATTTCCACGTAGTATATTGCCCTTAAGACAGCGCCCAGACCCACATCTGACGCATCTGTCTGGACTATAAATTCTTTGTTAAAATCTGGAGCCACTAGCACCGGCTGCTTACATAGAGCTTGTTTTAGTTCTTGGAATGCCCCTTCTGCCTCGGAGAACACGTAGCCATGACGGACTTTGTACCTCTTGTAAGGGTCGGTTAAAGGGGGAGCAATCTGGGGAAAATTAGGAACAAATTCCCTTTTTTCCCGT
>JAODAL010082126.1:0-11680 GCA_025379985.1 Phyllomedusa bahiana
GGGTTTCTGCCAGGAGAAAGGGGGGAACAAATTTTGGACCCCAAGTTGGCTGACAAAATTACGACGGGAATGGTCAGATGGGGAGGCCGCATGCCCCTAGGGATGCCTCCCGTGAGCCCTAGGGCGAGAGTTTCCCGATGAAAGGGGCAGCCCCAAGAAGTGCCAGAACCACCACAGTAGAACATAGATGCCTCTGAGACCGGGAGCGCCCCCCTGGGTCGGTGGGTTCCTCGACCTGCAGGGGGTTCGTCCCGGGAAACCCTTGGCGGAGGAAGGGGGGGCGTTGGAAAACGGGAGCCGACGAGGCAGGGGGCGTGGGGGGGAATCCCCTTGGGGCGGTCTTTTGTCTCTCGGAAAACCCGAATATCAATTGGGTACAAACCCGTACAGTTCGTCCAGAGCAGATGGCATTCCCCGACCAGCGGCTGCTTTAATACGCCCAGAAAGGCCCTTCTCAAAAGGTCGCCACAAAGCCTCATTTTCCTTCCACTAGAGGCTGGGTGCGAAACTGCACGAGTACGACCCACGTAGAGTCCCCTGCGGAGGCGGAGCAGAGCTGGGGCAGTGGAGGATTTGCGTCCGGAAACCTCGAAACGGTGCGGAACCCCTGGGGGAAAGGTTTGCAGATTTGCCGTCAAGGGATCCCTCGGTCCCATAGCGTGTGGCCCGGGCCAAGGTTTCCCCCCCCGATAAAGGCTAATTAAAAAGGGCCCACCTTAGCCCCCCGGGTAGGGAAAACGATCCCCCAAAACTCGATGTGGATGGAGCTTGATGATGAAGGCTGGGAAAATTTTTGGGGGTCCCCTTTTAAACTTGAGGGGAGGGCAGGAAGAGAAGGTCCTGGGCAGGAGCAGGGAGAGCCATGGCTGCAGAAAAAACTGGGTGGCGTGGCGGAAGCACGCAGGAGGGGGTAAGGCCCCAAAGGGTTTTGCATCACAGCCCCCAAGCTGGTCAAACGCTGGGTCTGTAGGGACGGGCCGTCGGACGTCCCGGGGCTCGGGCAAAGGTACCCCCCGGAATCCATGGCCGTTTGTCTGATGGTTCGGTGGAATCGGGACCCCCGCAAGTGATGAAGTAAGCCACACCAGGGAGCGGGGGTCCCAAGACCCCCGGTATTCCCCAGAGCCCCGCAAAAGGGGTGGACTTGCGCGGGGTAAGGCACCAGGTCCTACCTCTGACGTGACTTGCTTGCGTTGGGGGCCGAGTACTGCTGGGAAGAATCGTAATCCAGAGGTGTAGTCGGGGACAGGCAGGAGGTAGGACGGGCGGCAGAAGTTTTGTGGGTCAGAGACAGGCAACGGGCTGGGGGGTGGGGAAGGTCAGGAAACATAGGGAAGGACTGGTACACGGGTAATCAAACAGAATCCAAAAACCCCTCTAAAACTAACGCACACCAAAGATCTGGCAAGGGGTGCGGGGGGGTAAATTATGGGACCAACGGGGCCCAATTACAAATTTTTCCGGTGGCTGGGCCCCCTTTAAATCCAGCGCACGGGGGCCGAAAGGCAGGCAGGGGGCACAGGGGCGTGGACGGAAGTAATTTTGGGGCCGGGCCCGGACGCAGGGGGTGGTGCGGGGGGCAACACACCCCCGCCCGCCCCCATAAAAAACACTGATGCCGTAAAAAAATACGTCTTTTTTAATATAAACTCAGGTGACTTATATTGCAAAAGAGCTCTAACCTGATTGGCTTGCTCTAATAGAAGTCCAACTTAATCAGTTTATATGTTTCTTCTATTATTTTTTTTTCTTTACATCACAATATTATTTTTCCAGTTGACAATTAAGTTTTTGTTAAAAATGAAAGAAGACAAGCAACTGCTGTATATCAAGGACGCCCATGGCTGAAAGGCTCTCAGATGTATGTCACATGGGGGTTAACCACAGAAATGTATGATTGTGATATGACATCTGACTATATGTGTGCAGGACTTGAGGTCACATAAAGACATGGAAGGAGTCACACTTCAAAACCATATAATAATAAGTAAAACATGGTCTAGAGCATTAACTACAGCAGTGTAAGGGTTGACATATTTCACTCAACGTCATGCTGCACCTAAGGCCAATGACTGGTCATTGGACTTCTCAGAGTTGCCAAGCCATGCAAAGAATGTGAAAATAGCAATATTTTATTTGGTGGAGGAGAGAATGACCTGCCTGTCATGCCACGTTCCTTCAGGAGCCGACTGCTTATTTTCACACATGACCTATGCTATGAAGTTGCAAAATGGGATGGGACAGCTGTGATTGCTGCGGCAGAACAGGCAGACAGTGCCTGCCTTACAAGATCACCTCGACTTATATCTAGATGTGACATTTTCAACAACTACAAGATTCCTTGGTTGAGGATAGAATTTAATGTTAGTCCTGGTCTAAATACAAAAGCTACATTTTGGTTCATGATGTCCCACAGAAGCAAAAATGCAAATGTTATTGTTGTAAAATGTAATTTTGTAACACAACACATGGCCCTGGTTCTGTATTAATAATAAAAAGTAGCTAAATAAAATAACAAAGAAGGGACATGAAAATGATTAATTCATTACATTATGTATTATTTCACAATTTTTTGTTCAAAGTGTTTTATATAAAACAAAATTTTAATTGAAAAATTTTTTTTTAAGTCATTCGTATTCAGGGCAAATAACACCAATACAAGTTGACTACAGTTAAACAACTAAGTACTGCAGTAACAATTTAGAGGATATTTTTGGCACAAAATAAATGTGTTTCCAGCACGTTTGCTGCTCAAAAGGCATAGTTTGTACCCATGATTGTATTCCATAAGGTCGCTTCATGACTTCCACTTAGATTTTGCTGAAAAAGTTTAAGCATAACTCCATTGACAGCTAAGTAAATGCACTGGGATCAGTGAGGTCACTACTTTTGGTGCGGGAACCTATTTCACCTGGATTTTAAAAGTATATTGTCTTTTTTTTGGGATGTTCAACCCGCTTTTTTTGGAGCGCATTTTTTTTTCGTGTTTGGGAATGGTTAATAGGGGGGAAATATCCCCATAATTAGGAATCCATGCTCAATAAGAACTATGGATTACGCCCCCCCCCGCCGTACAATACGATTGATTGTCGCGTGGGAGATAAGCGCTGCAAGTAAAATTATGATATGCCGCCCCCCAACCGGAGTACGCGCTGATCAGCGCGAGCTCCCGAAACACACGATGTACAGTGATACGTACTGTACGCACCGGTGTACAGAGTGTGAACATACCATTCCAAGTAAACAGGGGTTTTTTTTAGTTATGAAAGCCCCCTGGGGCAAAAAAAAGGCCCAATCTTGTCCCCCCCTCTGGAAGGATGGGTGGTGAGTGGTCCGGGCAATAAAAATAACAACAACAATTATGTTACTAAAATCTACTTCATCATTAACATGCTCTATTAATATCTGACCTTGTGGCATTGACCTTTGTCTGATTCTGCCAGATTTTGCCTGGTAATGCCCAAATCTTTTTCTGCATCCCAAATTTCCCCTCGACAAACCCAGTTTGGAAATGCGCCAAGCTACACGGGTTTCCCTTTTACCTATTTCCCGGGCCATTCTGCTGTTTGTTTCTTCTGAGGGTATGTTACCCAGCATTTCCCCTTGATTTGTATAGAATTTTCCCCATTCAGTGATTTGTTTGGGTTTAAAAAAGGGACAAAAAAACTAAAGGGGCAAAATCAAATGGCACTAGGGAACCCTTGGGGGAAATTGGGGGCCCCCCCCTTTAAAATGGTGGAATCCTGATTTTATTGAAGGATAAGAACCTATGTAGTCTCCCCCCCTTCCTAAAGGGTTCCTCCCAAACAAGGTGTGAGTATTTAAAGCCAATTGATTTTTTGAAAGGAGATGCGGGAAACAGTCCTTCTGTACCAGATTATGAAGGAAACAAAAAAGGAACAAAAGAGCGCTCCCTCATGTGTTACTGTAGAGATTGCTCCCGGTCATAAATTGTGCAGTTTCCCCCTTTGGGGCAAAAACACTCGTTTTTTCCTATTGCTGGTTTTCATAAAACCGGTTTTGAATAATAAAAAAATTTAAAGTTTCTCTGAAGATTTTGGCCAAAATATCTTGTTTTAGTTCAGCCGTAGAATTAATAGAATAAATGGGGCTCAGAGGATCAAAATTTCACAAAAAAAAAAAAGCGCTTTTTTTTTTCACAGCCGGGAAAATTTTTTTTAAAAATTGATTTTACCCAAACGGGACAACGCTTTTTCATCATTTTTTTTTCAAAACCCCCGCGTTGATTTTTGCAAAGATCAATTCAAAATATTTCCTAGTTTGTGCAAAAAGGTCAGCGCTTATTTTTTTCATGAAATTTTTGATCCTTGGCCCCTTTTGGACCCTTAAAAATTTTTCCCAATGAAACTTCATTTATTATATTGTCCCAGTTATTGGGGGTTTCTTTTTTTTCAACCACCCCAAAAAAAGGGGTTTTAAAATTTTGGGTACACAATTTGTTGGGTTTTAATACTTTTTAAAAACAGTTGTTAAAGGGTTTTTAGTCTGGGAAAAAATTTAATTTTCCGGACAATTGAGGAGGATTTTTTTGGTGGCTGGAGACCAACATAGTACCAATAAGCCATGCCAAAGTCTATTGTAAAAGGAGACCCTGTAGTCAGAATGCAATGAGATAGACATAGCAGGCTCCAAACTGTAGCTATTCGATCCACCCAATTTTTTTCCCTTTCAACATCTTTTTGTAGCTTTACTATCAGGGGAAATTCTATCCCCTGTTGTCTTCTCCCCCCGCACGGGGAAACAGCTCCTTTTTAAATTTAATGGGCTTCTTTTTAAACCCACACAATGATTACTTTCACTCCACATAATGTTCTAAACAATAAACCTTCAAAATCAAATCTTTCCTTCCGTGCTGTAATCCATTTGTCTTGTAGATATTATTTTCACACTGCACCTACTTATGATAAATAACAGCACATAATCTTCCAGGCTTTTCTTGAAAATGAAGAATTGTGCTATTGCTTTAATGTTATGAAATGACTTTGCTACAGAATAAAGTTATCAGAGTTTGGGCACTGAGCATCATGTTGGGGAGTCGAAATTGGATTACACATTCAAAAAATGCCAGATGTTTCACTTTAATCTCCCCCTCAGCCGTTTTAGCATCTGAAAAATGCGGAGCCCATAATGCCCTTTGGGTTTCAGGGACAATGCCCCCTATATACATGCTGTGAGACAACAGACAATGAATTATATCTCCATCATATTGGCATAACATCTTCTGGAGACAATTAAATATGCGTTGCAGGTTGGGGAATGAATTTTTTTCTACAGTAAAATTTTGATTTGTCTTAAATATTACAATAACAGCTTTTTAAAGGGACTGTTTAAGCCCGAAGGGGGTGACATATACTTTTTGGGTTTTGGGAAAGTACAGTATTTCCCCAAATTTATTTTGGGAGAAATGGGGTAAAACAGACAGACCAGAGCGTTTAATTCACCCATCAAAAAAAACTGACAATATTTTTTTTGGCAAGCCCTTTGCGCATCTGTTTTCATTAAAAAGTGTGAACCACCCCAAAAACAGAAGAAAACATTTAGGAGGCTGCAGCCCCCACATGTCTGCCTGGACTCCTAATAGTTAGGGGTGCGGTGAGTTCTCCTCCCAATAAATTTATCAGCATATAATTTGGGATTTATGAAATTTTTAAAAAAAAAATGTTTTTAAAAAGTGAAATTTCCCCTAAAGGTCATCAATGTTTGATCAATGGGGAGTCTAACCTCTGGGAACCCCACTGATAAGCAAAATACAAGGCTGCTTCCCCTTTAGGGTACGTTAAACTTTCCCTTCTTTGGGCCCGCGCTTTTTAGGTAAATTTTTTTGGGCGGGCATTTGCGCTTTATGCGGGGGTTGAAATCCCGCGCCGCAATTACAGAAATTCCATTTTCTCATAAGAAGCTAGGGGTTTTACGCATTGTCCCCCGGGCCGCGGTACAATCCGATGGTTTTTGTACCGGGGAGGGGAGAAAATTGACACGCCCCCGAAAAATAAAACCCAAATTTGGGGCCCCGGGGGGGCCGCCCCCCCCGTGCTTTGGAAATACGCGTGCGTGCTTCTAAAACACCCGGGCGTTTTGGCGCGAAACTATACGCTTTCGCAATAAAACCGAGGTGAACATATTCTTATAGTTTACACAGGTGCAATGACTCTGGGTGGCTGCCCCAATACTTGAACAGTTATTGAACAGGTACTGCATTCACTCGTGTGACATTATTTTACCATCTTCTAATAGGCAAATGAAAGGCAAATTAAAAGGTTTATTTTTTTGATGTATTAATTTAGGGGGTAAAAAAATTTATTTCTAAAAAGCAGGAAAAAAGTCCTTTTTGTCCCGGGATTATGAAGGAAACAAAAAAGGAACAAAAGAGCGCTCCCTTGTGTATTACCCAAATAGCACAGAAGAGACGCACAGTGCTATGGCTGTCAAGAGAAGCTTAGAGTTACAGTATCACCAAAGATTGGTGGTTGCTTTACACCATGCTGCAAAATCACCTAATATTTTTTCTTTTCTATTTTCTCCATAGGCCCTCCATTTTGCCCAATTTCTCTTTCAAATTCCCCAAATTTCGCATTGTAGATAAGCCTCAGTCCTCTAACCTCTGACTGATTCACAGTTCCTAGCCCTTTTTTAATTTACCTTATGATTAAGTGGTGGAAAAATCTATAAAACCCCAAAATTCGGCCCAAAAACATAGGGAGCTCATTAAAACAAAAGAAATGCAAAAAAATCCCCAAACCCAAAAAAGAACTTGTGGAAATCAAAAGGCTTTGAATTTGTTTTGGCCCCCAAAGCCAAATGCTTTAGAAAAAAAAAGCTCGCTGTTGGGGTACAACTGTACATGCTTGACAGCAGGGTTTTGAAGATTGTTTTTCTTCCTGCCACACATAAGCACGCAAACATAACTGGAAGCCTGATGTCATAAAGCCGTGGAATTGAAGAAGAGAAAATTTCTCTTGTCACATTTTTTCCCCCTCTGGTTTCCCTTTTTGGCAATTTAATATATCTAAATTTTTAGTCATCTTTCCCCTTTTAGCTGAAGGTAATTTCAGGCTTTATGAAAATCCCTTTGGAAAAAATAAATAGAAAACAATTCCCTAAATATCTCTGTGAAAAATTTTTTTTAAATCAAAAATTCATTGCTAAAGGGAGTCAGGTAGAAATCTGCAAATCTTGACTTTTGCTTAGAGAAGAAAAAAACAAAAAACAAAATAAAAAAAACCCCAGCTTGAACAATGAAAAAATCTGTCATGAGGGAAAAAATGGGGAAAATTAAAATTTGGGGCCCCAAAAAAATCCGAAATTGTACAGTTGTTTTGCTGTGGTTGCCACCTTTTGGGTCTTTCAACCCGCACGCTTTTTTTTTTTTTTTCCTCTGCTCGTCATTTTTTCAAATTTCCAAATGTTGGGGGCGTTGTCAAACCTAGTGGGCAGAAAAGCAGAGAATAGTTTTGTGTGTATTTTTCCAAGCATTTTTTCCCAAAAATTCAGTTTTTGCTGTTTTGGGTGAAACTTTCTTGTTAGATTAAAAAATATGGGAAAAAAAATGAAGAAAAAGTTAAAAGATGGCAAAACAAAAATGCAAAGGTACGGGAAAAAACAATGCCATGTTTATTCATTCCTGATAAAAGGGGGGCTGGGTACTAATTTAAAAAAAATTTCTGCCCCTAAAGGCAAGAATTGACCTTTTCTATAATTTTTTTTTTTTAAGGGCAAATATATTTTACTGTAAATACTTCTTCTAGGTAAAAGTATACACTAAAAAACAAAAATATGTTTATCAAATACGGTCCCCTGAATAAAACCTATATGCCCCATTTGCTCAAGAATATAATTGCTATGATACTACCCCTTTTCCCGAACTTTAAACACTATAATACTCCCTTTTTGGTATGATGCGATTATTTACTAGAAAATAAGTACTGTAATTTTGACCATTTACAAAAAAGTAATTATATAATAGCCCCGTGTAAAAGAATAAAACTACAAAAAATACTGCCCCCTTATTAAATAATATAACGTTATAATACTTCTATGTACAGAATTAACTACTATAATACCCCACTATGTACAGGAAATAGCTACTATAATACTCCCCTTATGTCAAAAAAATATAACTACTATAATACTACCTCTATGTGCAAAAAAATTTTTTACATAATACTGCCCCCTGTGCAAGAAAATAATTTTTAAAATACTGCTCCTTTTTTAAAAGAATAAAAACTACTTAATACGCCCCATAACAATAGTATAACTATTGAAATACGCCCTATTAAAAAATTTTTAACTACTATATATTGTGCTTATGTGGGGGAAGATAATACTTGGTAGCCCCCTGTTAAAAGAAAAACTATTATTACCTCTTTTGTTTAAAAGATAAAAGTAGTATAAATCCCCCTATGTAAAAGAATCTAACTACATAGTGCTGCTCCTATGTTCAAGAATATGACTCTAAAAATACTTCCTCCTTGTACAAGAAATAAATACTTACAATACTCCCCCCATATCAAAATTAACATAACAACTGCCTATCACAAGAATGTAACTATAAATACGCTCCATGAAAAAGATTAAACTACTATAATACGCCTCTAGTAAAAGAATAAAACTACGTAATACGCCGCATGTCAAGAATATAACATATAATACTCCTCTTATGTACAAGACTATAATTAAGAATCTCCCCCCATGTAAAAGAATACTTTAGTACTAAATTTGCTTCCTTTATACAAGAATATATGTACCCTCTTTACAAGTTATTATTTACATTACTTTTGTATTGTTTTTGTGGATTTCCCATCATCCTGTTTGCTAGAGTAAGTATCTCAAATCCAATATAAATAAGTCTGCCAATATAAGCTGACAATGATGGCTACAGTTCTGCGGTCAAATATCAACTATAATGTGTTTATAATGAGCTTTGATCAATCTGATATTATGATGTGGGTTACTGGATGATGAATCTCGGCCGCAGGTTTTGGTGTGTAATTACTTTGCCCATTACCTGAGATTTTCCTTCACCCAGAGTTGATTTTTCTCATTTTTAAAGTTGCATTATACAAAAACAAATGGATCTGTTACAAAATAACTTCGGCTGTGCATGAATTATTTCCGTTTGCACAGTAATTAGGTAATCAGTCATTAATTCCCACTCATTTCCACCGACCAAACTTATTTAAATAATAATCTCATATCCAAACCCGGTTACCATTTACAGTCTTCTTATTTATTTCATTATTGTCCCATTTTGTTTTTTAGTTTTTTCTTTTTCTCCTCGGAGCCTTGACATGAAATCAAATGTGCTCCTCATGTATTTTTAAAGGCTTCCTCTTCTATTTTTGCCTCTGAAAAATTCATTATGCAGTTGCACTTCCTTTAGAAGATGTTTATTCATTATGCAACATGTTGCCTCATAATCAGAACAGGGTATCACAATAAAGTGAGGTGGCTTCTGTGTTTGTATTTAAATGGCAGCTTAGTGTTTTTTTTTACATTTGTTGAGGGAAAAAGAAACTCTCCTACTGGGGGCAACTCGATTCAAAAAAAAATATTGTCAGCGTAGGACAGGGTACTTGACTCTAAAGGATTGCATTGCTGGGAAGCTGATGATATTTTGCAGTCTTATTGTATGTTTTTAATGACCGACATATTTTCTTGGCTGTATAGTGCCTGAGTGCAGTCTATTGAAAGCAATCCAATAAAAATTTGACATGCTTCTATGATATGATATTAGTTTACCACCATTTACCCCTTAACACCATGCACTTTATGTATATGACACCAGCAGGAGGTTATTAATGTGAACATTTGTAAATGTACAGCAGTCATATCCACAATGTGCCAACTTTAAGAGCTGGAATCAGAGTTTGCTGCAATCCTGGCTGTTTAAGCTCTTTAGATATCATGGTCAATAATGACCACGGGATCTGAGCAGTTTGACAGAGGAAGTTGTTCCCTCTGTAAGGTGGGCCCAGGAGGAGGTAAATAGTGATAGTTTCAGGCCGCAGGTGCCAGGCAGGTAGACACCCAGGCACCTGGTGTGTCAGGCCTATTGGTGTGTGGTAGCTGGAAGGTGTAATGCACCAATACACGAATAACCACAGAGACTCTTTAATTTGGGATCTGCAGGCTTTACTCACATCTGTTACTTAGAAGGTTACACTCAACTGACAGTCAATTATCTCAAGAGGGTTTCCAAACTTCTCTTTCTCTCCAACTGCCTATGTAGCAGTTCTATGGACAATTGCTCTCAGGCCCTTTTAATTTTTTTTCTCTTCTCTCTCAGCAATTATATTTAAGAATATAACATCATCCTATCTATGCTCCCTGGGCTGCTACTCAGACCTCTTTTTCGTCAGCACCATTTCCATTCTTCCAGGACAGTTCCTCTTGCTGTCCTGCAACAATATATCAGCTCCTTTCATTCTCCCAGGACAATTCCTCTAGCTGTCTTGATTCTTCTTCTTTTCCCCATCTACCTTTACCCTGCTCTTTCTTCTCTATCTCTCTCTCTCCCTCCTATGAGCCACCAGGCAGATGTTGGCCCTGCAGCCTGTCCTCCTCACTGCCAGCTAGTGGGAGAATGATCCAAGATGATGGAATACACTTTATCTTAACTGACAACACAACTCAATGCAGAAAAGAAAAGACTAGTGCATGGCAGGCAGCCTTTTCCTCTTTTTCACACTGATTGGCTGCAGGCCTGAACATACTTCACCACATACTTTGTCATGTGTAAAACACCTTTACCCTAAATAGGGTGCTTAGTCAACTTATCCCCTTACTATCCAACGCATACACAATATACAAATTTATATATAGTTAACAGTACACCTATACAGATGTAGCAGAGTACAGCTTGACCGTGATATCACAGCTCTTCGTGTTATCTAGTCTTATCTGTAAACACAGGTCATTGAAAAGCATTGAAAAAGGTGAGATAACATTCTGTGCCGTTTTGTTTAGTTCTGCTATATCTGTACAACTTGCATACAAAATCCGTTTGCATGGGGTGCTCCCACACCTTACAACTCTGTCAGCCCATCGGTGGCCCACAACTTGAACACATCATGCAGATGAGTTTCTATGGCATCAGGGGACCTAACAAATTGCTCCATGTCTGCTATGGATGTGAGTCTTTTAGGCGTAACAGGCTGCCTGTCACTACAATACTAACAATCAGACAATATAAAATATACAACATAACTAGTGCAGTGCTTCATGTAAGTGAATAAAGGATTGCATGTTCAAGTCCCCTTATGGGACTAATAAATATTTAAAAAAATGTAAAATAGTATATTGAAGTATAAAAATGGAGAAACACAAAAATGTTCTTTTGTTACAATGAAAAGTTTTGTACTATAGGGGGAAAAAGCTATACAAAATTGATGTGGCTGCATTCAGAATGATCACTGATCTGTACTATACAATTATGATGTTATTTATGCTGCACAATGAACATTGTAAAAAAAAATAATAAAAAGATGTCAGAATAGCTTTCATCTTTCCTCAAAAAAGAAAACAAAATAAAAAGTCATCAAAAAGTCGAATGTAGCATAAAATGATAACAATTAGTGTTGAGCGATTACGTTGGCTATCGACATCGGCGATAGTCGATAGTCGGCCACCATCGATAAGGTTTTTTCAATCAGGTTTTAGC
>JAODAL010082127.1:0-11680 GCA_025379985.1 Phyllomedusa bahiana
TTCCCCGGGTAGAGATTTTTTAAATCTTGAGACTTGAGGCTATGCTTGTAACTTCTGTATGCAATGTTGACACCTGAGGAGGGTTTTTCGCCTGTGTTCATCCCTTTTTTAAAAATTTGTAAATTTTTTGTGGTGTTGTGCTCTGAGTTGTACAAAAATTTGCGGGGTCTGAAAACCGGGATTGTATCTTTTAGGGGTCAGAAACTGTAAAATTATTCCCCTTGGTCTGGGGGGATTTGGTTTGGTCACGTACGGGCCCATGATTGTCCATAAAGGGGAAATTTGGGTAGTGTGGGGTTTTAATTGCTAATATGCGTACTGGGTGTTTAAATTAAGCAAAAGTTTGTCTTTAAAAAAAATTAAAAAGCTTTCCTCCTTATAAGGCCTTTCAGTTTATCCATTTGAGGAGGGGATGATTGGCAGAATTGGGCATTAAAGAGGGCCCCGCGTTTTCCATGTATATATCCCCCAAAAAAGGGCGACTGATTTTTCGTTTTAATGTCCCAAAAAGCACTGACTGATAAACCCAGAATTTTCATCTCCCTGGAAAACTATTTTTGGAACCAATGGGAGAATTTTAAAGGCTCAACCCCCCCTTTTGGACTGCCCCCTGAGCGGGCCCCAAACCCCCCCCTTTTTTCTCTCGTATAAATATGTTTTACCCCCCTGAATAAAGTGGGGAGTGCATGGAAAAAGATTGGCCCAGAAACAACGCGTTGCTCTTTTTTTCTTTGGGCCGGGCCCCTTTGCACTTGGGCCCTTGTTTTGGGGGAAGAAAACCGGAGGGGGGAAAAAGGGATCCATTGTCGCTTTAGGGCCCCTTGACAAATCTTGGCACCCTAGATGGGCCGTAAATTATGGAAAGACCCCGACCCCGCAGCCCCGAAAAAGGGGACTGGGGAGGTAAAAAAACCCCCGGCAGCATAAATAGGACTCCCCCGCCCCGAGTAAACGGTAAGTTGTAATATTTTATGTTTTACTCCCCTTTGGGCCATTTTGATTTTGGGCCCTTGGTTAGAAATTTGTTTCCCCCGGGTCTGATTGGGGGGTGGTCAAATTTTAAAGGGGACTGTCCTGGGTTAAAAGGATCTGTAAATGTCCAGGGGTCCCCCGAACCCATTGTGAATGTGACGCGGGGTTTAAACGGTTTGAGTATTTTGAAGTCACGGGCCTTTTCCCCCCGGTTTATGGTTGGTTTTAACAAAAATTTGCAAAAATATCCCCTGGGGAAAGTCTTGGAAGTTGTGAGATTCCTTTTTCCTCTGTTTTAAATTAAACGGGGCAAGGCTGGGTTTCTAAATTAGAAAGGCCTGCGGGGGGTGGGAGATTAAGCTAAAATCTAAAGGGGGGGGAAACTTCGGGGAGGGTGGTGAATCCCGGGGAGGGTACACCCCTACAGTGGGTTAATTTACTGTGCAGCGGGGGAAGAGCTATTGTTTTATTGGGTTTTGGGATTTTATTTTTGTTTAGTGTTGGCGAGCTGAGAGGGTTTGGGCCCCCGGGGGCAAAAAGTGGGGGGCCACACTTTGTGTAGTTTTTCCCCGGGGAAATAGGGGGAAAAAAAGGAAGATATCATCTTTGTTTAACATTTTTTAAACGGGACATAAGTTCCCCAGCAGAAGTGGAGCCGAGTAAATTTTTTGCTCGGAAAAAAGGGGAAGGGGAAAATTTTAAAAATCATAGAAGGTATCGAGGAAATTTGTGTGACAAGGGAGGGTTTTTGGGACAGGGAAACAGGTTTTGAGATTTTAAAAGGGGGAAACTGCAGAAAGAAAGTTATGTTGAATTTGGTGGGTACTGGAGGTTTGAGAGCGTTTGAAAAGTTTTTAAGGTTACTTGAAATGTCCCAAATGAGAGTTTTTGGTTTCTAAGAGGGCCCGTCGTGCCTGGGGCCACCGCCCTATAATGGCGCCCGTAATGGCCCGGAAAGGGGGGGGCCCTTTGTGTTGTTTGTGGAGAACAAACCCGGACTGGGGGGGAAAAATTGTAGAGTTGTGGTTGCTCCCCCGAAAAGGGCCCCCAGAGGGCGACCCCTTTGAACCCCCCTTTGCCCCCGGCCCCCCCCTATACCCTTTTGTCTTCTCCCGGGGGCGTACAAATCAGGGTCCCCACGGCCCCCCCGCGGGTGGTGATCAGGGCGGGGGGCCCCTCAACACAGGTGGACAGCCCCAGGAGCCAAACCCCCCAAACCCCGGGCGGGTGTTCGCCCTTGGATCAGAAGGGATGGACGCCTGTTTTGGCCAACTAAACCCCAGGGGAAAGGGGGCCCGAAAAGGGTTTCGCCCGAGATCTCACCCCCATAGGGTGACGGGGATTGGTTCACCCGTAGGGGTTGGGGGGGTCCCCAAACCTTTGGTCGCCCTTAAATTTTTCCCCCGGGACAGGTGGCCCCCGGGGACGGGTGGTTGCCCGCCCCCAAATAAAGGTTCTCTCAACCCGTAGTTTGGAGGGGGGAAAAATATACCATTTCCCCCAACAAGAAGACCGTTTACGCCCAATTGGGGAACTTTGGGAAACCCCCGAAGGGGCCGAATTTTCTTTTACCCCCGAAGGAAAAAGTTTCTGTTCACGGAAAGATCAGGGAGACACCCCTCCCCCCAAAAAGTAGGAGCGATAGTGAGTCCAGAAAAACACCGCTTTAACCAACGGCTGGAGGTTTTGGGCCCCTGCGAACCCTCATTGGAAGGCGGGGCACCCCGTCCGGTGGATTGTGGCCCGGTTTCAAAAGAAAAAAAGGGGAAACCCTTTTAAAATTTGGGGCTCCGCAGGGGGTTACCGGAGCTGGGGAGCCCCATGTAAAGGGTTAATTTTAAACCTTTAGGCCTGTTTATGACGCGGGAAAACCCAGATTTTTTTTTGTAGGACCCCTTCGATCAGCCTTCTGGAAAATCCCCTTTTGCGCCGCCACCCAGGGTAAACCGAGATGCATGCCTAAAGTTCCTTCCCCTTAAATTTGGTTTCAGCCGGTTTTTGGATCCCCCCATTTGGGAATGGTAAAAACTGCATTTTTTGACTTTTATGCAATTTTTAAAGGAAGGCCTTGATGTTGATTTAGAAGTGATAAGTTTGGTGCCCGAAAAACCCGGGCCAAAACAGGATTTTTGGTTTCCCAAACAAGGTAGGGCCCTTTGGAGATTTTCCCCAAAGGGCAGGACAACCCCTTCCCCCTTCCCCCACCCTCTGCACCGGGGGCCCGCCAGCCGGCTTGAAGCCCCCCAAAGTTAAAGCCGCCACCTGTACCGGTGATCCCAGAAGGGCGACCCAAATTTTGTGCCCTTCACCCGGTTTGGGGGTTTGGACTCTCTGGAAAAACAATTACCGACCCCTTTGAAAGTTTCCCATGAAATTTTGTTGGGAAAAATTGCCCAACCCCCCGGGGGAGATTTATGGAGAAAAACCGGGAAAGGGAATCTAGATACTTTAGTGATGGCCCCAAAAAACTTGTTGAGTCCCTCCCTCCCACCCAAAAAATTCTGGTTTCCACGGGTTTGGGCCCATTTACTCCTTCGGTTTGGCCCCAAGATTCCCGAACAATTTAAAAGTGTGGGGCCAGAATGCCTGGTGATCAAGCTTCCATCTGCAGGTTTGTCCAAAAAGAAGGGGGGAGGGGGTGGGACAATTTGCTGCTGGTTTGTTGCGCGGGGTTACGGGATCTAGGTTTTTTCCATAACCAAAAAAGATACAATGCTCCTTGTTGGTTAGAGCTTTGTTTTAAATGGCTGGAAAAAGACCTTAGAAGTTTTTTCCCTTGCGCCCCCAGCCCAGAGTTTTTAGCCCCCAAAATTTAAAAGGGGAGGCTTTTATCTGTAGAAAAGGGGTTTTCCAAAAAAAGGGGTTGAAAGGACAGGAAAGTTAAAAAAAGAATGACAAAAAGGGGGGGGCCCCGGTGATGATTGATTTGTCCCCCACCCCCCTGGTCCCAACCAGTCCCCCTTAGGGGGCCCCCCCTCACAGTCCAGGGGCCCCCCCCAGGGAAACCCCCCACAGGGTCCAGAGAACCCCCATTTTGCTGGCGTTTGGCAATGGGGACCTGTTCTTTTTTTAAAAACGGGGTTTGGGCAGGGTCCGCATCCCCCCAAAATTCCCCCGGTATGGAAATGTACAATGGTGGCCCGATCCCAAAACCCCAGGAGGGCCCCTTGAAGGTTGGGCCCGGGCCACCCCCCCCAAGGGGTTTTCTTTCTGTGGTGAAAAAACCAGCGGGGGGGGGTTATAAACTTTCCCCGGGTCGGGGGAAGCCTAAAAATTTTATGGTGGCATGGGGGGGCCACCATCTTTTGTTTTAGCCAAGGCCCTACCCCTGGGGTCCAGTCTCCTTAAAATTATTTTAAACCCTTTATTGGGGTTTGAGGGTCCATTCAAAAGTCGCCTCCCCCACCGTCCCCAATTAATGCTGGTCCCTTCCTAAACTTGAGGGAATCCTTTTTTCCTAGTTCAAAAAACCTCCCCCTGTGAATCTATTTGGAGCGGACCTTCTGCAGTTCATGGGGCAAAAAATACAGTACACCCCCAGAAGGCATGGAATTGCCCTGTTTGCCCCCGGCATCTGAAGATGGGATAGCATCCCCGCGGGTCCCCTTAAAGGCCTTCCCTGCTTTGTTGTTGTCCCAAATTTGGAAAACCCATTAAACCAAAAGTTTCCCAAACCTTCCATTTTTACAACAGCTACCTGGACGCATCCCAAAAACAGGAAGCATGCTTTGGGGGCCTTCCCAGGGCTGTCCCCAAAAGCTGCCTTGGCCTTCCAACTACAACCAGCCTTTCAATCTATTTGTTTCGGTCGGTGGGACACGCCTCTGGGTCCCCCACAAAAAGACCTTGGGGGGGAAACAACCCCCCCTTTGGGTTATATTCAGCACGTTTTGGTTTCCAGTTGCTCGTACACCCCCCCCAACGGCTTAAAAGGGTTTTACCGCCGCCCCAGTTTTTTACGGGTTTAAGCCCGCGGGAATCGCCCTGGGACATGTTTTTAATTATTCAGGCCCCCCTTGCCCTTTGGCGGCGCCCTACAGCGGCCCCTTGCCGAAAGCTTTAGGGAATCTTCGCGCCATCTACATTTTCCAGTGCTCTTTACTCTGCCCCCAATTTGTGCCCTTTCAAGCGGGGGTGCACTTTTTTAAAACCCCGCCACTCTTTTCCCCCCGGCGCAGGGGGGGGTTGAGGGATGATGATGAAAAGGAAAGGGAAAAGTTTATGGGAACCATGATTGCCTTGAACTACTGGCGGGAAAAGAAATCACATCACCAGCACAGTGGGGGGCCCTAAAAAAAATTTCCCCAAGCGGACCCAAACCCTGTGGACAGATGGTTCAAAGAAGGGTTTTATGAAGACGGGACTTTTCTTACAGGATTTGCTTTAAAACCCACAAAAGTTTAAAAACCCTCATGGCAGAAGAAAGGCCCCGAAACCCGAAAAAGGCCGGGAAAAAAATGGCTAAAGGGCCCGGGACTGGAAAATTTTTTGGGGGATGATCCAGTTATCCCTATGGAATTGCCCACGTTTTTTTGGACTAATCTGGAAGAATAGAGGTTTTAATCACAGCAGCAGGCCCCCCTGTAAAGGGAATTTGGTCCCAAAAAAGCCCCTATGTCAGCCCTTAAAACTCCCACCCAAAGGGTAAGCAGTTTGAAAGTCAAGGTTCACGGTTAAAGGGGGGGGAAAAAGCAGGGAAGCCAGGGGGAACCTTCCCGCGGGCCCCCAAGCACCCAAGAAAGGGCCCCCTAGGGCGCCGTGTCTTAAGGGGGCTGGATCAGGAAAGCTACTCCCTTTAGGGCAATCCCCAGAGTTCAGAAGAAGGGTTTTTAAAAAAAGGAAACCGGGAACCGACCACCCCAGTTTGAAGACTGGAAACCAGGAATGGCACCATGGGGCCCGGTTGGTTGATAAAACAAACCGGGCCCCCTTGCCAAGGGGAAACAAAAGGGAAAAAGGGGGGGAGCTACTGTCCCGGGGAAAAACCTATGGAAATAAAATGGACTTTTTGCCTCCCTAGGCGAATGTACCCTGCATTGCGGCTTTTGGGCCCTTGGGGCCCCCCTCCAAAAGGAAAGAACCAACATTGGCCTTGGCGAAGCTTTTACTTTCCCCCTGGTATCCGCTAAATGTTTGCAGCCTACAATAAAGCTTGTTCAGTCTGTCCCAAACCGGCAACCCACCCCCTAAGCTCAATTTCCATGCAGCATTGGCAAACCTTAATACCCCTTTCCAAAGGACCCAAAGTGGCCCCACATCCAATCCCAAAAGAGTGGAAAATACAAAATTATGTCTTGTGGGTGGACATGTTCTCGGTTGGCCAGAAGCTTTCCCACGGGCCAAAACGGGACCCCCAAAGTAACGGCAAAAAAGTTGTTTTACTAAAATTAGCTTGTCAAATTTGGAAAAATCCCGGGGGTGACCCGAGTCGACCGGGGGCCGGCCTTTTTCTTCCTCGGTTTTCCGAGAATTTTGGAAAGTTAGGGGTGTTTTTGGGCCCCCCACCCCCGCCGTCCCATCCCCAAACCCTTTTGTAAAGGTAGGGAATGAATTGTTGTTTTGGAAAAAAACCAAATCTTGAAAAATGACAGTGTTTCCCCCAATTTTATCCTTGGGAACAGAACTTCTCCCAATTTGTCCTCTCCTTTTCAAAAACACATACAGGGGAAAAACAGGGCCGGGAACCACTTTAAAATTCTGTTTGGAAAAACCCCCCAAACCAGTGTTTGAAATCAGAAAAAACAAAAAGTTGGGAAAGGAAAAGAGTGTTTGAACTGCCCCAATTTTGTGTTTAAAAATTGCCCAAAAGGTTGACAAATTTGCTTGCGCGGGTTTCTGTTCTTTTCCCAGAATCTACGGGTGAAAATTTTTTACACGACTTCAAAAAAGGGACGAGGTTTTTGTGAAAAGGCACATCTGAAAAAAATTGTTTTAAAACCCCAAGTTTTTGAAGGTCCATTCCCAGTGGTTTTCTTTCACCCAGGACTAAAGGGTTAAATTAGAAGGGAAAGCCAAACTTGGACCCACGCCTCTCACTAAAAAAGGGGAAACCCCACCACTAGTTGATGTTTTTTGTATACCCTTGCATGTTATGTGGGTTTCTGAGGGGGGGAAAGGGGGGAGCCCCAAAATTTTTTTGGGGTTGGCCCCTAACCCAAAAACGGTTCGGGCTTTTCATTGATTTCTGTGATTTTTGCCTCGGGACCCGGTTTTTAAAGGGTTTGGGGGTTCATTTTTTCCCAGAGAAGCTTAAATCGGGGCGCTCTATTTGTGTTGGGCCCCTTTTTTTGGAAAAAAAATTTTGGTACAAAGGGGCCCGATGTGGGATGGAATACGGGGGGATTGGGGATTTTAAGCCCAAAAAAGGGGGGGAAACCAAAAGGGCCCAAAAAATGGGAGGTTTCCCTTTTTGCCCGGGTTTGACACTTTTCCGGGGGCCCCAATCAACCGGGACAATGGTTTTTTTCCCTTTTAAAGAAATGTTACCCTCTTTTTTTTTTGAAAAACGAGAACCCGTGTCAGGGAGACCGGGGAAAAGTTTGTCCTGGGAGCCTTTTGAGGGGATCTTCAATTCCCCATTAGGCCTTATAGAAATTTTAAAAGATGTTAAAGGAAAACCAACCACAAACGGGGGCCCCCAATGTCCCCCAAAACGGTGGGAAAGGGAGATTTCAACAAGCTGTAGCAGATGTAGTTTCCCCCTTTCCCCAATTTTTCGATGGGGGAAGTTTTCTTCTCCCCTCGGACACAGAAATCCCCCAGGGAAAAAAAACTTTTTTTGGGTTTTGAATGGGTTTAAATACACTATTAGGGCCCACAATTGGGCTGTTTGGGTGTTTGGCCTTTGGGGCTGGAGCAACCCCCACATGGAAAAACCCCCCCATTCCACATAGTGGATTAAACTAATGCGACCCGTGTTTTCAAAGACCCACAGGAACAAAAAAGACAGGATGTGAAGATTTTAAACCCCTTTTTTAAATTTCAAACCCAAAGGGACGCCCTCCAGGTGAGGTGATGGTATATTTCCCGGGGGAATTTTTCCCCTTGCTTTTTCCCCTAATGATTTCCGTCCAAAGACTTTTCTTGGAATTTTCTCAGAAGGGGTTTTGTCAGGAAAAAACTAATTCCAGGTTTAATCTTTTAAAACAAACAGGTATCTTGCTAGATGTCTTCTGGTTGTGTGGAGATGGCAGATTAGAAGCAGATTGCCAAACCCCGTGGAAAGGTCAAGTTTCGAGGTTAATTGTCCATGCCTTTTGAGCCCTCCCCTGGGGGTCCGGCTCCCCTTAGGAACCTTCCCCCAAGGAAAAAAGGAAAAAACAATTCCCCAAAATTTGGGTCGATGGGGCCTCCATTGTCTTAAACGATTTCATTGGCGTCCCTTGGGGGGGGCCCAGACCAGTTTAAAGCCCAGCCGATGGCGCGGGGGTTTGCCTCTCAAATTTCCCCAGGTCCAAAATCAACAAATTGTTTGATTGGATTTTTTTTTATTTATTTAAACCAACGAGGTTTGTCAAATTTTCGCAGAGATGGATTCCAAGGTGTCTACGAGGGCAAAGGGCCCCATTTCCCGAATGACACCCGCCCCGAAAACGTTGGAAAAGACAGGTTTTTGCCGAGAAAGGTGGGTCTGGGTTTGGTTGGAGAAAAAGGGGTTACTTACATCCCAAAACAACACAGGGGGGGAATGGGGAAAATTACCGTTGCCCTGGGTAAGATAGGAATTTATCGGGAAAAAAATTTAAAGGGGAATTCAGGAGTGGTTTTTCCCGGGCTAATTGGTTGACGGATTGGATGGAGGGTGGGAAACAAAAAGGGTTTCAAAAAATTGGTCAATTTTTACTGGTTTTTTTTGGGTTTTTCTGTTTGTTTTTGGGGTTTCCCCCTTTATAAAAATTTTTAAATAGCCAAAAAAAGGCCCCTTTGGGGGAACATTTGGGATGTTTCTAATGCAAGAACAGGAACCTTTTGATGCGAAAAAAAATTTGAGGCCCCTTCCCCCATATCAGTAAAGGAAAAAAGCCAAACACAGAATAATCAAAATTTTAAAATTTTGGGGTTTGAACGGGGGAGGGCCCCACCCTGAAAAGGGAGGTTAGTGAAGGAAGGGGCGGGAGTTGTTTGATTAAGGGAAAAGGCTCCTGCGAAACCTCAGAAGAATTTCCCCCCAAAACCCCTCCCCCCCCGGGTTTTTTAAGCAGCTCCAAAAGGGCTAAAAATTTGTTTAAATTAGAGTTTGAAGGGATAGGGGGAAAGTTGGTTTTAGGGGGGAATGTGAGGGTTTAAAGCTTAATTTTGTGTACATGTTTTATTTCAAAAAGCTAAAGTTTTGGGTTTTAAAAAAAATTCCAAACTTTCTTTATAAGGGCCATTCAGATATCAAATTTTAGGACGATGTTTGTGCAGAATTGAGGCTTTCAAGATGGCCGAGATTCCATGTATATATCCTGCCAACATGCGACTGAGTTTCGACTACATGCCCCAAAAAGCACTGACGGGATACAACCATGAAATTCATTTTGCCTGGCAACTACTTTAAACCCAAAATAGGGAACTTTATGCTCAACCCCTCCCTATGGACTGTCCCACTACGCATGCGCCCACGCCCCCTTTTTCTACTCGTATAAATATGTGTACCGCCCTGAATAAAGTAAGGAGTGCATGGATAAGATTGGACCAGAACAATGCGTCTGACTCTTTCTTTCATTGGCCGGCCCGTGCACTTAGACACTGATTTGGAGTACCGGAGTGGGAACAGGAGATCCATTGTCGCTTTATGACCTTGACAGTAGATGAAAGCTGTGTGGTAGCTCTTTTATGTGGAAATGATTTTCACACGGTTGGAAGAGAGAAGGGCGTCCATTCTCTACTATGTTGGTAAGCATGTTGTTAACAGAGGTCGGTTTGTTTTCATTCCCTAGACAAACATCTCCTATAATTTACCCACCTAGATCAAGTTCTGGGCATATGGAGCTTTTTGAGGACCATTACTTTGGCTTTTAGCTTTGTGAACTTTCAAGATATACTGTAAAATCCCAAGGGGTAGGTTATCTGTGCTTGTCATTAAGTTATGGTATAAGATGAGCTATACGCCTCAAATGGGAGTGATATTCTGCCACATCTGGTGTAGGGATTTCAGCCCTATTGTCTGGGATCTGGTTGCACTCAATTATGGTAGGTAAGGGCAAGACCATCAATAGACTCTACCTGGTAGCCAATAGTTCTCCTCCCCGCCGTCTCAACAGTACCTGCACAAGTTTTTAGTAAGTAGGGAGAGCTGGGTCCTTTGATGTTAAACATTTCGAAGAAAGCAGATCTGGCTAGAGACTTGTTACTTTGGTCCTCTAGAATTGCATAGATCTTGATTGCTTTGTCTTTGTGGCCTGTTGGATAGACTCTGACCAGGCATATTTTGGAGCAGGACCTGCCACCTGTGCATCCTTTGCAGACCTCTGTACATTGTGAAGTAACTGCTGGTGTATCAGTACTAGCATTACTCTCTCCTTCACCATGTTCCTCAGTGCTTTCTGCATGTGGTAAAGTCCATGGAGCTGGACCAGGGTGTAAAGCTGTGTTGTGATCTGTTCTGTCACACTGACCTTACAGTCCTTGGCAAAGTGTGATGTCAACAAGCAACATTTGTAGCATATGTTGTTCTCCTTGAGGATGGTTTTACGTTCTTCCATCGACTTTTCCCTGAAAACTATGCATTTCGGTAAGGAATGTGGCTTCCTGTGCAAGGGACACTGCTTACTGGGATCCTTGATCGTGGCGTCCTGGTGAAAGGAATTCGAAGACCTGTGAGAGTAATCTGTAGGAGAAATATTAGTTTTGTGAACTGTCACTGGTGTTCTATGATGCTTAAGACCAGGAGGAATGACACATGACATTGTAAAATCAAAGCTAGGATCATTTCTAATTTTTGCTTGCTGTGTAATAAAGTCCACAAACACACTCAATGGAGGAAATGGTACATTGTGAGCTTGTTTATACCTGGACCCATGTGTGACCCACTTATCTTGTAGGTTATAAGGAAGCTTTTGTACTATAGAGTTTACACCTCTGGCTGTGTCAAGAATTGCAAGTCCTGGTAGATCTCCATCTGTTTTGGCAACCTGTAGTTCCATTAGCAAGTGTAACGTTCAGGTAGTGGATCCGCTGGACCACCGCAAGTGGTGGTGGAAGCCCACGCCAGGGAGCAGAATCTAAGTAGGTCCCGGTATTCACCAGAGCCCGCCGCAAAGCGGGATGGACTTGCTGCGGCGGGAGTCTACCAGGTCGCTTCCACTGGCGGGACTTGCTTGCGGTGGCGGCCAAGGGTAGACGAGGTACAGAATCGGCAATCAGGCTCGTAGTCGGGGAAAGGCAGGAGGTCAGGGCAGGTGGCTGAGGTTCAAGAACGTGGACAAGCAGAAGGTCAGGACAGGCGGCAAGATTCGTGGTTGGTAAACGTAGGCAGATAGTTCGGTACATGGTAGACAAACAAGACTTAGGGAACGCTTTCTCCAGAGGTATACACACTAAGGATCCGACAAGGCTGCCAGGAAGAGGCCGGACTTAAATAGGAACAGTGCCCGGCAATGACCAATTACCGGTGCACTGTCCCTTTAAATCTCACACTGCCGGTGCGCGCGCGGCCCCACTCCCTAGGGACAGAGACAGGCTGAGCAGGAGCGTGGCCGGGTAAGTGACTGGGGACACAAAATGG
>JAODAL010082128.1:0-11680 GCA_025379985.1 Phyllomedusa bahiana
ATTTTAAAAATTAATTATATTAAATTAAAAAAATAAAATTAAAAAACCAATACGCAATTTCCATAATTTCCTGTTCTTTAACTGTTTTTGGGAGCCATTAAAAAAATTTTGTCATTTAAATTTTTACAACGTTTTCACATTAACAAGCGCCAAAGTGACTGCCAAAACCCTATAAACTAGGTGCCTTTAAAAAAATTGGGCCCTTTATGAGCACACAATTTATCACTTTCATATAACCAAGTGTTGGGGGCAATGGGGTTTTTAGGTGGAATTTCATACATTTCACCCTAAGTGCAGCAGCATAAAACTGTGGGCATCCCAAAATGGATGGAAAAGGTAAAACATGCAGGTACAAGGGGGAAGTGCATTGAGGGGATTAAATGCACTCACTGTAAAAGAAATTTCTTATTAAGTTTTTCTGAAATTAAAAAACGATTTGAAATTAATCTAAGGAGAAATTCCCACAATCAAAATGATTTAAGGTGACGGAAACCTGTTACCTTCAAAGAGTGAAAAGATCAAGGGGGGAATTTGGGAAAAATTGACTGTTTAAAATTTTTAGACAAATTTAGAATGCTTTCTATTGCAAAGCCAATCTTTTTTATTTTTTTTTTTTTTTTCTTTAGGTTTATTTAGTTAAAAGCTATTCCGGCCCCCAACCCCTAAAACATTGTGGGACTCTTGAATTAAACACCAGAATTTACTGGCAAAAGCCAAACATTCACACAAAAAGGTGGGAAAAATTTTTTTAACTCTTTCTTTGTGGGGAAAGCCTCCTTAAAGGGGGTCCCTTTGGTGGTCTAAACAGTAACTGACAAACCTTTCTACCTTCACAAAAGATACCCGAAGGCTTTCAATCACTTTTAACACTGCCTTCTTTGGGCTCCTTAAAACCCGAAAAATTTTGGGAAATTTAAAAAGAATAAAATTTTCAAGCCCCTACTTTCCCAAAAAGCTATTCCCCAAATCTGCCCCGCCTTTCCCGCTCTATACGTTTGCTCGCAGATCAGGGTAATATGTTGACCCTGACAGGTTCCCTTTTAAATTTTTTGGTTCATTTTAATTAAAAAAGGTTTTCAAAAAGACCGATACATTAAACCATTTACCTGCCACCATTTCAGTTGAAAAATCCTTCGGTTCCCCGCAGAAATTTTTAATTTCCCAAAAAAACCATAGGGGAGAAAAACTGTTGCGGCTCTGCAGTTTACAAACCCAAAATTTACAAATAACCTGCAAAACCCTCTAGCTGCACTGTTCAAAAAAAAATATTAAAATCTAAATTTTAAAAATTTAAATTTTTAAAACACACTTTAAGTAAAAAACACATTTTAACCAGTGCAAACCCTCAAACTACACTGTTTTAAATAAATATAAAATTTTAAAACTATTATAAATTGAAAATTTTACACACTTAAGTACAACACATTTTAACATTCAAACAATCTTTACAGTAAAATATTTGCAAGTGAAAAAAAATGGTTTAAATTTCTAAGCTTACCAAAACCCTAGGGAAAATTTTTAAAGCATTCAAATTTCTAGGAAAAATCGAAAGTAATACTTAAAAAATGATGAAAATGGGAGTACAGAGGTTTAAAACTTTGTAAAATTAATGAGGAGGTAAAAAATTAGCTTTGCTATACAAAATTTTTATTTAAAGGCTAATGGGGCTGGTTTTCCCTTTGACCATTTAAATTTTAATCAAAACACAAATGGGAAAAAAAGCAAACGTTCCCAAAAAATAGGTGGATTGGGTAGTTAAAAATGCAAAGAAAAAATTTTTCCCTCAATCGCTCTGCCCGTACCAGCGGTAAATAAAGACAAAAGGTCTTAGCAGACTGTTTAATCAAATTTTCCCTTTTAGGTACTTTAATGGCTCCTAACCTAAATCATTTTTCCCTTTTTTCCCCTTTAAAGTTCCCATGTTCTTTAATAGTTATAAAAAGAAACAATTGCTTACCTTTTCCAACAAAACTTTATGTATAAATTTTTCATTGAAAAATTTTTTCCCAATCTTTAGCAGAAAGGGGGTTTCCATGGTTGGGATCTGCAGGAATCTTCCCAAAAATTTTTCCATTTTTAAATTTTTCAAAAGAGCAAAAACAAGCCTCGAGGGAAAAAACACAGTGTTTAAAAAAAAATTCAAAAGAAAAGTTTTACTGTATTATTTCAACTTCCTTTGAAAAAAAAAAAATTTTCAAGTGAGTTTTTTTGGCACAGCTGGCAAAATTTTTTGTTACTTTTAATAAAAATTTAATTTAAAAAGTTTTTTAAAAAATCTATGAATTTTTGGAAATTTAGGTTTCCTCTGCTGGGAAAGACAGTTTTTGTAAAATTTCCTGACTTGTCATCTTTTTTAAACTGTACTGATGACTCAAAAAACCCAGAATTTAATTTACAAAGTCCCCATTTTGCTGTGCTTTTTCCCCGAAACATGTTGGGGTTTTTGCCTTAAATTGTTCTATTTTTTAGTCTGTAAAAAAGGGAAAATGTTTTACAAATGATTAATAAACAATACGGGTTTTTTTGTTCTTTGTAATAATACAGTACCACTGGGCCCACCTGGGTTAAAGGGTTTGGGGGCACTAGAAAATTATTCACCCACTTTGCAAGGGATCTATTGGGGATAGTTAAAAAGTATTCTGATGGAAATCCAAATTTTAAAATTTGCATTTACACATTTAAAACAAATGTGCTTTATTTTGGGCTGTTTTTTCTGCGGCATTAAAACCAATTTTTAATGCAAAAACACAAAAACATGGGCACAAAAAGCATATACTCAAGTAAAAAGAGCGTATGTAGTTCCAAAAAAGGGCTACACATTTTGCCATCAATATACCTAAAGGCAGTCATTGGCTATAGCTGCAGAATCTGTTGATTAACCTTTATTACAATACCTCAACAGATACCTGCCAAATTTAGTGAAAAACCCTAACGGACACCGACCCATCCAAAACCCTAACAACATGCCCCTAAACTAGATATGGACACACAGTGGGAGGGCCATTGTTTTAACAAGACTCCTTCTATTGAGTCAAAACCAAAGAGCTAAATACACTGAAGTAGCTATCATTACTGGATTCACAATAATCACTAAATATTATATGTGTTCAAACATTCATTGATTAAGGTACTGAGTAAATTGTAGGTGTTGAATGGAGAATTAGTAATCCTTAGTAAACTTATCTTCCAATAAGATGTTGAAAAAAACATACCCCAAAACAATCAGCAAATTGACTTATCTGTTTCAGTACAATAGGGAAAACTTTTTTTAAGCCTTCAAATACAGAGCAATTAACAGCAGAATACAGTAACAAGTTTATCAACCAATGAAAGTGGAAGTTTTAGTCTTAAAATGGAAACTCCCAGCACAAACAAAAAATAATATCGTTAGTTAATCATTCTTATAAAATATCTCTATTAAAATGTTGTTACCTTATATATTTGTACAATGGCAGATTTCCTGCCAGAGAGCTTCAATAGTCCTTTATAATCTTGACCTTTGAACACTTTGTTTGCCATATTGTGCAAAGACCATGAAAGATCAGGGAACATAGGTGTTGAATTCAAAAGATTGAAGGCAATAATGGACAGCTGTA
The DNA here is from genome assembly GCA_025379985.1 of Phyllomedusa bahiana. Lineage (NCBI taxonomy): Eukaryota > Metazoa > Chordata > Amphibia > Anura > Hylidae > Phyllomedusa > Phyllomedusa bahiana. Next base: position 3,597 of record JAODAL010082128.1, read on the forward strand.
AATATGGCCGGCCTAGATGTCTTACAATAAAAAATAAACTCTTAAATTATTTACATCCTAAGAATCAAAAACAAACTAATTCATCACATCAGTGAGTGATAAAACACCATGTCAAAACACCTGACCGTTTACGGGGCGCGATCCGCCCTTAGCGTAAGCAAAGCAACAAATGAAACACACTGTTATTTATATGATGAAACATTAATAAAATCCTTAAAATCATCGAACACACCTGTTGTGCGTGCACCCAGTTGCTCACCGTGGCGATCGCTCCCGAACAGCGACAGTGTAAGACAGGGTGAATTATCACTCCTTCTGTGATGCCCTTATTTAATTCATGATGTAAAATAAAGAGTTAATTTTTTGTATTGAAGTACTTCTCTTGGCCGCCCAAATATACGCAGTCCCATATTGCCGTTCATTCTTTTGATTTTTGCCGTCAATTGCTGCTGGTGAGCAGTGGACGTGCGTTTTTGTGAGTAGGTATCCATCCTGCTTACTAGGAGACTGACTTATTATTCGATTTCTTATAGATCAATGGGTTGGCATTCTTCTTGGTATTATTTAAAGTTTTATCCCCTTTTGTGCTGTCACCCTGGTGGCACAGTCAACACCCAGTTGTAAACCTTAACAAGAGACCACAGAATAGTCCATTTCATTCTGCTTATTTACTGAGCGCAAAGTAGGTAAATGATCTTATGAATGCTGCAGATATTTTCTTTCTGCATTGTTAGCTTGACTCCAGAAGGCTGCAGTTTCATGAACACATACAATGGTTTCAGCTGAAGCAATAAGGATTGTGCACAGTCACCCATACTAGGTGACAAAGCATATGGTATAATGAACCATATGTAAAGAAGGATGCCTTGCCAAGGGAGTAAAAAAAAATTAAACTTCAAACATTGCCTTGAAGAAAGCCTACCCCTTGTTCACCCTCCACAAGGCTGTTGAACATGGCTGTAAAACTGATTTTTGAGGTGCAGACAGAAACCAACAATTGTACAAGAAATAAGGAAGTGATATACATTATAATATAGATTGATTACAGACTGTCATAACTTTGGATGATCTAACATTATAGAAAAATTGTTTTTTCCTTGAATACTCATTCAAAGTGATACCGTGTCATAAGCAAACAATAAAGGAATGAGGAGTGCAACTTTCCAAACACCTGTTTAACTTCATAAAAATAGGACACATATTTTACAAAAACTTCACTTTACATGTGCATAAATAGAAAAAAATGAAAAGAAAAACTTGAACAACAAACCTTTGAAATACTCGGAGCCTAAATTATCATATCGTGTCCTCACTACCACCCACTTATCCATAGTTCTCATGAAGTTTGTTGCTAATCCTAGAAAAACCAACGTATTATAACTTGTGGAAGGCTCCATGTAAATAGTATGAATTTCCCTAGAAAATAAATTTGCATAATTTAATAATTTAAAAAATTGATCACAGTGGTTAATCAGTGAGGGGAGGGTGGGGGGTTATAGCTTGGTATCCCTATAGTATTCGTTAGCCAAGCTCCAGCACCCAGTGTTATATTTTATTGATTTCACCATTCTCTGTGTGGTAGTCTCCTTGAAAGCACCATAATAATTAAACTAGCGATCACTGTTGCTTGTGTTATGATGAATAGAACAGTTTATTACTAACTAATGCAGGAAAATCATTACAGCTTGAGGACATAGACTAGAACATGTAATAGGAAGTCAAGATGGATTTACGTTTTCTAGCACTCTCCCATACAATATATTATGTTCAATGTATAAGTGATCAAGGACAGAAAACAAGGTAAAGTAATGGCATGTATCCTGTTTTAATCCTTATTCAATAAAAACCAAGGTACCCAATTTAGAATGTGAAAGAAAAATATAAATTTACCCAACTGAATTTGCCACTATATACCATTTGTAATAAACCTGTGAATCAAGGGCAGTGGTGAATTAACAAATTACAAATGTAAATGTCCACCTTGGAACATAGCTCCAGCTCGTAACTGATCTAGAACAAACTTTCAGCAGATGGTGGTGCAAAAATCACTGGTAAATGTAATGTATACTAACCATGTAAATTATGATCTATCTTAAAATGGAATGGTCATCAAAAATGACCTATTTTATAATACATATTTTGAGATAAACACAATAGGCCACATGTAATGAAAACTGTCAAGGTCAAAAACTCACAATGGTTTTTGTCTAAAAACAACCAAACAGTAGCATCAGAGCATCCCTTTCATTTCATAAGTGCTCTGGCAAATGAGGGGGGTGCTCTGATTGGTTGCCTATGGACAACACAAGTGAGGTTTAGTCCTAGACAGTTTATTTCATACATGTGGCCCATTAGAGATTAACATAAACAACATAGTATAAACAGATATGGTTAAATAATTTTAAGACCTATTCCATTTTTTAAGGATAGATATTATAATATTCCATGCAAGAATACCAACATTTACATTCATTTCCACCACATCTGCTGGTCATTTTTGTTCTAGAGGTCTTATACCAAGAAAGTTTTCAACATTGGCCTTAATGTAAGAAACATTTCTAGCGAGTAGGACAGACTTTGTTTGCCTGTAACAACCCATCAGAGCATAACCTTTATTGTTTCACAGACAATAAATGAATATAATAGCTGAGCTCTGATTAAGTTTTGCCATGGGCAACAAAGACAGTCAATACTGCTAGACATTTTCATACATAAAGCTCAATGTTTTAATATTTTTGTTATGTATTTTATTGATTTCCCCATTAAAACAATTCAGAATATTTTAAAAAATCCAGAAATCTTGCAGTAACCACCATTCCTATTAATAGTCTGACTCTTATTGTTCTTTTTGTGAAAACTTTACATTAGTCTCCTTTTTATCATCATGGGCAGGATACACTGGTAGGGGGACACTAATGTATAAATAAAAAGGATCCACCATTTACAATAGGAGATAGTCATAGCTCACCTTCTCCCCCTTCCCTGTACCTAGCTTCTTCCCAGGGGACTAAGCATGCCTAGAAAACTCTTATATAAAAGCCAGCGAGTCAACTCCTATTCACAGCTGCTATTTTCATGTACTGCAGTACAGTATAATCACTAAATACTGTTAAAAGCAGCCTGCGAAATGGCTGTCCCCATAATCATATACAGACAACAGAGTCCAAAAGCCTATACTCACATAATAAAAACAACTAAAGGAAAATAATTTCAGTGTCTTGATTTAGTAAGTTAAAAATAAATTTTGATGTTACAATTATTTTAAAAAACCAAGGAAATAAAATGTTTGTATTTTTGGTCAGCAATATTTTTGCTGACACTTTGGGTAGGTAGTATGGCTGCTCGAAGCAGTCAATCCGGGCAGGCTCTTTAACCCCTTAAGGACCCAGCCTGTTTTGACCTTCCTGACACAGCCCTATTTTTGAAATCTGACATGTGTCAATTTATGTGAGAATAACTTTTTGACACTTTTACCTATCCATGTGATTCAGAGATTTTTTTCCCCTCGTGACACATTGTGCTTTAAGGTTAGTAAGAATTTTTATCCATACAATCCTTGTTGTTTGTGAAAAATAATAAAAATTTAGTAGAAATTTTCTCACATTTTCAAGAAAATTTGCAATATACATTTTTTTAGGGACCACTCAGTTCTGACGTGGTTTGAGAGGCCTGCATGTTAGATACCCCCAAAGTGATATCATCTGAGAATCTAGAGCCCTTTACGTATTTACAACACTATTTAGTAAGTTTGTTAACCCTTCAGTTATTTCACAGAAATTAAAGCAAAGTGGGGGGTTGAAATTTCAAAATTTCCCTTTTTTTGCAGATTTTCAATATTATCCATAATTCACTGGAATACGGAAAAATGTGACCGGGAAAAATGCAACTTAATATCATTCCCCCAGGTCTGCCGTTTTAGAGATATCTCATATGTGGCCCTAGTCTTATTTGGGCTCAACCATAAACCCCAGAATAGGAGGAGCACCTACTGGACTCTGGAGTCTCATTTTCAATAAGATTTTATTTAGGTGCCATTTCAGGTTTGGGGACACCCTAAGGTGATAAAACTTAATAAACACCCCTAAATAGACCGCAAATTAAAAACTCCACCCCTTAAGGAATATATCCAGGGTGAATTAGTATATAGACCCACAGGTGATTCACAAATTTTTTTTAGCATAAGGCTGTGAAAATAAAAAAAAATTTTTTCCAATAATCTGCAATTTTAGCTTAAAATGTTTCATATATACAAGGAATCCTGGAAAAAAGGACACAAAACTTTGTTATGCAATTTTTTCCCAAGTTCGACAATACCCTATATGGGTGTAAACTGCTGTTTGGGCGCATGGCAGGGCGTATAAGGGAGGGAGCGATGTTTGTTTGGCTTTTGGAACCCTGATATTGGTGGGACCATGTCTCATTTGCAAAGCCCCCAGAGTACCAGAACGGGCCCGAAACCTCCAGATCGCCCCATTTTGGATTACACCCATCAGGGATCTCATCAAGGGATGTATTCTGCATTTTAGCACACCAGGTGTTTCCTAGTTTTTTTTTTAGCATTGGGCAATGAAAAGGGGGGGGAAAACGCAGTTCGTCATTGTTTTTTGAGTTTAAATTTTTACATCATTCACCATGCAGTGTAAATGATGTGATAAATTTACTATGGGGGTGGAAACAATTACAAGATATAGATTTTATATAGTTTTTTCTGTTTTATTACTTTTACACAGTAGAAATTTCGTCCAAAAAAATTGCGTTTTTATGTTGTCCTATTCTGACAGCCATAACTTTTTTATTTTGCTGTGTGCAGACTGTGTATGGGCTTGTTTTTTGCGGGATGAAATTGAAGTTTTTATTGGTACCCATTATGGGTGCATATATGCTATGTTTTTGTGAGATGTTTTGAACAAAATACAGCAATCTTGGTAGTGTTTTAATTTTTAAATTTTTTATTAAACGATCACTGTACGGTATATATGACATGGTAGCTTTTCTTAGCAGGTCAATAAAGATTACACCGATACCCAATTTGTATATTTTTTTATGTTTTACTGCTTTTATACAATAAAAAACACTTTTATTCAACCAGGAAAATACGTTTTTGCATCGCCATAGTCTGAGAGTCATAACTTTTAATTTTTTCTGTGCTTGGAGCTGTGTAGGGACTTGTTTTTTTTGCGAGATTTAGTTGAAAGTTTTATTAGTATCATTTTTGGGGGACAAGGCTTTTTGATCGCTTTTTAAATCCATTTTTGGAGGGCCCGTTTAAGAAAATACTGCAATCCTAGTAGTGTTTTTTATTTTTATTTTTAACAGGGCTCACCGTGCAGTATCTGTGATAAGTTAGCTTTACTCTTTGGGTCACTACGATTATGGCGATACCCTATTTATATAGTTTTTTATGTTGAAGCACTTTAAAAAAAAAAAGAAAAGTGTTTTTATGTGTGTAAAACAATTTTTATGCATCGCTTTTCTGAGAGCTATAAAATTTTTTATTTTTCCGTATACAGAGCTGTATAAGGACTTTTTTTTGCGGGATGAACTGACGTTTTAATTGGACAACTTTGACGTTACTAGAAGTTTTTTGATCGCTTTTTATTCCATTTTATGTTTCTGCGGGATGAACAATAAACTTAATTCTGTGATTGTTTTTTTTTTTTTTTTACGGCTTCACCGTACGGTTAATTAACATGACAGATTTTTAGGGCAGGTCGTTACGCAAGCGGCGAAAACCAAATAGGGTTACTTTTATTTATTTTTTTATCTTTTTGGGGCGATTGGCGTTTTGTAAAGGGGAAAAGGGCGGTAGTACGTATTTTTTTTTTTATTTTTCGTGTTTTACTTGTTTTTCACTTTTTTTTACTTTTTTTCACTTTTTCACTTATTTTTTTTACATTTCCCATAGGGGAATTTGAATGAGAGATCTTTAAATCTCTCATTCAATAGGAATCAGTTTCATAGCTTGTTGCAATGATGGTTCCTATGACAACTGTCAGTCACGATGCCGGGACAAGCCCACAGGGCATGGCCGGGCATCGTGACGTCACAGAAAAACCCGGGAAGGCATTCTCTGCCTTCCGTGCTGTCTTAGGAAAAGGGAGGAGCTGCAAAGGACGCCCATCCGTGCGCTGCTGCCGGCCCACAGAGACACAGGAGGAGCGATCTCCTCGTGCGTCTCTCTTTGTTATTGCCCCCCCAACGTCGCGATAATTAAGGGGTTAACCCCCCCCCCTCCCGGAGCGATCCGGGGTCGGGGCCGACGCTGCGGGATGTCAGCTGCTTTAGAGTTCGCGCGATCCTCAGGACGTATCCATACATCCAGGTGCGTGAACCCCCAAACGACCTGGACGTATGGATACGCCCAAGGTCGTGAAGGGGTTAATGGAGCAGTCTGAGAGTTGGGTAGGATGACTGTTCCCATGTATGTAGGCCAGGTCTTGCCTGGCCTATTTAAGCCAGGAGGCTTAGGAGATCCTGGATATGGTTCGCAGTCAGAGGTTTGTCTGACTGGGCAGAGGTAGATATACCTGCTATTGCTGTTTGCCTGCTTTTTTTCCACATTCCCCTGATCCCCGGTGGGGAAAGAACTCAGAGGTTTTACGGGGTAAAGGGACTTTGTAACCCTTTTTGTTTCGGGGCTAAGTTAAGCCCCCCTGTTTTGTTTGTTTTAAGGGTGAATTTAAAGCCTATACTTTAAATGGAAGCCAAGGACTTGGTGGTTTGTTATACTTCTTTTGAGCTGAGACACACACAATTGTTAAAAGGAGGATGCGAACATAATCCAGACAGCCAGTAAATGTTCTGGGTCAAGGCCACAGTGCAGAGTTCATCTAAGCCTGTCGCCATAAAGGGAATGATTAAACAGCTTGTGGCAAGCAAGCCCCAGCAGCAACAATGAATCCCCCAGCAACAGAAAGCCTATGCCAAGGCCATGCGGGCACACAAGCTAGTCAGATGCCATAGGGACCTGAGAAAAACCAGCTTGACCAACTCCAGATGATGGCCATCACGCTATGAGGACCGTATGGTAGGCCCTACAAAGGTTGACTCCGGAGGATAACATAGAGACCTTTTTCCCACCGTTGTTCAAGCAGGTGGCTGACCCGGAGAAGCTGCCACCGGATCAATGGGCCAAGGTCCAGGCCCCCTATTTAACCGAGCAGACACAAAAGGCATATTATGACCTTTCCCTGAAGGATGCTAAAGAGTACTGTAAATTGAAAGCTGGGATGCTTTGGCAAACAACTAGGTGGTCCATGCTCAGAGGGTGCAAACCTGGCATACAGTATGGAAATGTTAATATGGTTATGTAGTACAGATACCATTTCAGCCATTTAGACTATTGGAAACAAATTTGTCCAGAAGAATAATTTCACATCTACAAATAATGCTGTTTAATTGCGATACTTGTCTTACCTTTGTATGCTGGAGAAGATGACCATTTAAATAGACTTTGTAAGTCTCCAGGCCTAGTTCTTTTGCCATGCGTAATAACCGATTTTGTGTTGGTCCCACATAGGCACCTCCAACATCCACATATTGAACTTCTTTGTTCTTTAAAGAAAGAGGAAAGAAGAAGAAAATTACTGTGACTTAAAGGGGTTTTATCGTTACAAAGATCATGTCTCAGATTATGGGTACAGTAAAAATAAGCACTTTTGTAATTGGGTTGCATTACCTCTGTCACTTGGTTTAGCAGATATGAGCTTCTCTGTAAATCTCTATTCTGTTTCTGCTGTTGCTCTGATGCTGGTCAAAATGCCCCCGGTCGAATTTCCTAGAACACGCCCCTGCACTGTGATTGACTGGCTGACATTTCACTCAGCCTGTTGGGATCCGCCCCTAGACAGGAAACGCCCCGGCCACGCCCCCTGCGCTGTGATTGGCTGCCTGCACACTCTTTGTTTACTCCCCTCTGAGCTGTTAAAATTGATAGTGAAACCAAGGTCTGCTGCCTCTAAAAAATCTCCCACTCTTTGGTATTCGGCAATGCGCCTTTTAAATGGGTTTTTCCAAGAGGGTTTAATCACCTTTCACAGGTCCAGTCCTTAACGCTACTTTTAAAAGAGGGCGTTCTGTTTCCC
>JAODAL010082129.1:0-11679 GCA_025379985.1 Phyllomedusa bahiana
AGGGTAAGGGGGAAACCCGAGTTCTCACACCAGCCTTCACTGCATACCTTCAGGATCTATCTGGACTATGAGGCCGGGCAGCTGTCCTTTTATGAACTTGGTCCTCCAACAAGGCACTTGCACACCTTCACTGCCACCTTCTCAAAACCCCTTACACCCATAAATTTGGGTTTTGGGTCCTCGGGGCAAGATAAGGAGCGGGTATGGTGAATTGAACCAAATTATCTTATGGTTCAACCCTGATTAGTCTTGCATGATCTTGGGGTCCTGATTTTCAAACCTGAAGAGTGAAAGGAGTACCCCACATTCTTCAAGGAGTTTTCCCCTAATCAAAATGTGTCACCTATCCGCATTATATGTGGTAAGTGTCTGATTGATGGCACCCCACACATCATGAGAAGTGAGGTCCCATGTTCTGCTAGTTCAATGAAGCATTGCCAAGTATCTGCACTGCACATTCAACATCTATGGTCCTGCTGCAGATAGCGGAGCACAGCGCTCTATATACGTTCATACTATAAGAGTTGGGTGGAACAGTAGTCTGCTCACTGGACACTGCTCTTTCAACTTGGAGGGCACCAGGACTCTGACCCGAACTATTAGATATGTTACACAGGTAATAAGTTTTAATTTTGGAGCAATCCCATTAATGGTAAAACAGCACCGCTCTTCTCTAGAGGGCTGTGCTGGCATTGCATAGGGCAGAGCTCTCAATTTGTAATGCTGCGTGTGTGTGTATGTCTATATGTGTGTGTGTATATATACACACACATATAAATAAATAAAATAATATATTTATTTTTAAATATATATTATATATATAAAAAGTGTGTGTGTGTATAACAAAAAGATATTGAAAAAAAATGTTAAATATATTTAGTGTACAGATACATAAATGTGTGTAGATAAACTGTGTATATATCTATGTATATATGTAATTGTGTGTGTGTGTGTGTGTATACATGTATGTAAAGTTAATTTTATATTCAAAAATATTGCAAAAAGCTTAAAAATTATGTATAATTTTAATGTTTTTATATATGTATGTTATTGTGTATTTGTGTGTTATATAGTATAATATTTATACATGGTGTATATACGTGGGGGGTTGTGTATAATAAATTTAATATATATATATATATAAATTTATTTATAAAAAATATATATATATATATATTATAAAAATATATATATGTGTGGTTGTGTTTTAATAATCACACACAGTTAAAAACCAAACTTTAAAGCACTATATAAAAACCCCCCATCAGTTTTTCTCACCTCTGACATGAAATCAAAAAAACCCTTCTCCTTTTGGGGGTAAATTAGGAAAAAAAATTATTTATTTTTCCAAAAAGCCAGAAGAGACAGAAATTTTAATGCATTCTTAATTTCTGCAAAGTGAAAGTTTACATACATTTAATTAGTGTTTGGTAGCACTGCCCTTAAACTGTAGGACTTGGGTCAAATGTTTTGGATCCTTTTCAGCCTTGCCCATGATGCCATCTTTTTGTGAAGTGCACGAGTCCCTCCTGTAGCAAAACAACCCCACAATATGATGTCCCCACCCCCATGTTTACTTTGGGGTGGTTTTTTAGGCTTCCAAGTTTTTCCTTTTCCCCCAAATTAAAAAAGGTCTTTTGGGCCAAACGTTAAATTTTGTTTTGTCAGACCACAGGACTGTCCCCAAAAATGTGGGTTTTTTTCCGGGGCATTTGCAAACATTAGTCTGTTTCTTTGGAGAAATGGCTTTTTCCGGGCAGAGCGGCCCTTTCACCCATTTTGATACAAGTATTGTTTCACTTGGAAAAAGACACAACTTACCACTTCCGTCGCATCACAAGGTCTTCGTTTTTTTCTTGGGTTGATATGCACATTTGGACCAAACCGTTGATCTCGAACACAGAATCCTCCCCTTCCCTAGCGGTAAAATGCTGCACTCCCATCTGTTTATAAAAGTAATCCCAGTGTATGTAAACTTAAAAAAAAAAAAAGTAATGAAATGCTTTAAAGGGGTTGTCTCCCACAGAGTTTCCCTAGGAGCATGAATGAAACCTCTGCCCCTTCCTGGTTTAATGCAATTTGCATACAGCTCTGTGCTGAATTCAAGTTGTCTTTTTTAATTTCTAATTCTTCAATTAGCTCAGTAGTTTTAAATGCTACAGGACTTTTACTGATCCCCCAAACAAAAGCCCAATTTCAGTGTGTTTACATTAGATAAATCAAGCTTTTTACTGTCCAGCAGCACAGAGGCTGCTGTGACCTGTGTGATGACATCACTCACTGCTATCACATAGAACAAACAGCAGGGGGGAGAGATGTACACAGGTCAGTTACTGAGGAAACTGAAATAGCCAGGGAGGTCATAAATTCACTTATATTGCTTTGTTCATCTGTTTTCCTTAAGGAGATACATTTGGAAAATGTCTTTATTTTGTGTTCCCTACAATTTGAAAGCTATTCTTTGTAGCGAGACAACCCCTTTAAATTCTCTCTCATTATTCTGGCATTTGACAAATCTAAATAATTTTGGTTCCTAATTGACTTAAAACACCGAAGGTTTATTTTGATTTCATGTCAGATAGTGAGAAAAACATGCAGTTAGGGCTTTTTCTAAAGTGTATGGAAACTTCTGGTTTCAAATATATATATATATATATATATATATATATATATTTTCATAGTATGTATATTCATATAATTCAGATACATTATGCTACTGTTGTCATTTATGTGGCTTTTGAGCCAACCCTCTCATTTCCAAACCTGACCTAGGGTGATGCTTTTAGCCTAGTGGTCCCAGTGGTCCTATTCAGGTATACTGGGAGGTGTAGTTTTCCAACTACACCACGGGGCTAACCCTCTTCCTTTTTTTTTTTTTTTTAAATCAAGCTCTATAGCACTTTCCTTTCAAAAATTACAATGGCAGCTCTACTCCAGCTCTCCAATTGCTTGGACTCCCCTTGTATACTAAACCCTGGTTAAGATGACGATTGTAGATGTGAATGAAGTCAAGGTAATCACAGTCATGTGTATGTTTTTTCCCATTCATTTGTGTTGACCATGCTCTGGGTTATAGTCTGGAATTGTAACCTATAGACCAGTGTCCTTCCTGACTGTGGATTGTACATACTGTCATTTCTAAGTATATGATGATTAAAGATCTTGCGAAGTGGTTTCTGTGTGTGGACTTCTAATTGTTCATAGGTTTTTTTTTTATGGGGATGGAGAAGCTAAATACCCTGTAATGCCCTGAGGGTAACTATAAAGCTGATCGTTATGGTGGACTGACTGGCTACATTCATTCTATGGATATTTGGACATTGTGGCATCTATGCCAGGAATCCGCGCTGATACCTTCAGATTTTTGCTGCAGGATTCACTTTGGAAGGTGGATCTCGCCAATGTTTTTGACGTGACTTAGCCCCGTTTCAATAGGTCTGATCTACATTTGGGGTATCCAACCTGGAATCCAATGGGATTCCACCTAGAAGAAGCGACATCACGTGCGTGAACTATGGTGCAAATTCGCAGATGATGGAATAAAGGTGGCACGCTCTGTGGAAACACCCTTAGGACTCTATAATGACCATCTGTATTACAGACACAACATACAGTTCCCCTCCTCCAGCAGGAGCAGACCTGGGATCCCCAGCATTATGGCCGCCTACAGGAGGCCACCATAGACCATGGCGGTATTTTTAGTCTATGTATTCATGAAGGTAGAAATATTACAGCTGTCACTAGTGGTCATGGCATCTCAATAATGGTCCCATCAAAACCGCTTATAATAGTGCTGTAGCATTATAAGAGAAGCAGCTGCTATCAGTCATGGGTGGAGATGTTCCTAGAAGTTCGTGATATAGTACTGACCATGGAGGCAGGGAGTCTTCTGTACCCTCCCATATTCCACTGAGGTCAGCTTCACCCCCAGCATGGATTGGCAGACAGCAGGGAGCAATAGAACGAGATGTACTGTACAACTAAAAAAAACATTATACTGTGAAGACAATCTATAGGAGCCGTCACCTCAAACTGATGCAGTCACAGACCTTGTATTCCCCATATTCCTTTTATTGACTAACCACATGCAGACAAAGAGCCTCCAGACGTGAAGGTACGTAATGTGCTTTATAACATGTATTACATACAATTCTAAATCAATACTAAAATGATTCATTAGAGGGTGATAAAAAAAAAAAAAATGTTTTACATTTTCTACAAACAGCGCCACTCCTGACTACAGGTTGTGTCTGGTATTGCAGCTTCCTTTACTGCAGTAGCATGCCCGGCCTATAGGCAAATGGGGCGCTATTCCCAAAACAATCATCCTATTAAATGAGCAAAATACATTGTCATTTTAACCATAAATGGCACAGGTAGCATTTCCTCATTTTTTGTTCTCATCAAATCATTGTTTTAAGGAAGAGAGTGTTAGGTGTTGCTGGGGGAGGAAATATTCATGTATGGTTTTTTGATTTCAGAAGGAAAAAACAACAGTTGTCACGTAAGTAATCAGTTACAGAAAATAATCAGATCCCTAATGATTGTGCAAGAAGGTTTATTTTATACTGAATCACAGGTTTGTTTTTTAAATTTAACTTTAAAAAAAAAAAAAATCTTACCATATTTCTGCTGTCCCCATTTATTATAGAATATATCCTCCATGCTAGTAGAATACTCTTGTGTCCGTATGACTGGTGTCTGTAAGGGCAACACTGTGACTCCCTCACAGGACCTTTCTAGCGTCTAGTCTTATTACTGGGAACCAGGTGAGTCCAGCTTTATCATGATGTGATCACTGGACAGGAGCATATAATACCCACTGTCGGTTCATATGATGATTTCTGATGCATTTAATGCACATTTCCATGTACTTTATGCACCAAGATGCATGTATTTTCCGTTGTGCTCTATGGGAAGACACACCATTGGTGCATGTGGTGCAGTTTTCTATGTGTCATTTGATGCATTATGTAATGTGTAGGGAAAAAAAACTGGAGTGCATATCTATTCTTTATGCATAATGTTAGTGTTTTTTGTGTGTTATTTTATAAAGGGGAGTTAATGGGGACTGCAAATAAAAAAACGCACCAAATTACACATGTATTTGGTTAACACTTATTTCGGTTCATATTTTGCATAAAAAAATCTCATCTACATTGAAGTTCCCTATGCTCAAACAGGCATGAAAATATTACTCAAAAATCCACAAAAAGACACATCAAATGGAGAAAATGCATGTACAAAACATAAAACACACGTTCTTCCCACGTGAAATAAGCGCTTATTTTACTACAAAATTTTACGCTGTGTGAACATAGCCTCATTCGACAGCGCTGTAAAATAAGGCGCCTTGAAGAGAACCTGTGGCCATTCCTGACAGGTCTGTTTTCGGAAATCCTTGTGTTCCCTGTGCAATAACAATCCTGGAGCATCTCCTCTTACAACTCTGTGCTGTTCCTCTATTAGGGTATGTTCACATGGCGTCTTGCCTCAGTATGAACATCTGCTTTTCTGATGCGTCTCTGGGTCCATCAGAACGGACCCAGAGACGCATCTAACAATTAGCAGTGAGTTTATCGCTGCCGGCAATGACAGACACGCAGCGGCGTTCACATGAGAGATCGCCGCTGCGTGTTTGCATTGCACCTGTCGGGTCCGTCTTGCGGATGTAATCCAAGAATTGCACGTTCTGATGGACCCAGAGACGCATCAGAAAAGCGTAAGTTTATACAGAGGCAAGACGCCGTGTAAACATACCCGAATTCCTCCTAGAAATGTATGACTGAATCTGTCAAATGGGTGTTACCACTTGTGGGGGAGGGTTCCTGCACAGTGTGACAGTCAGTGTAAGCATGGACACACCCATCTGACCGATTCGGTAATACATTTCTAGGAGGAGTAACATAGGAACAGCACAACAAAGAGATATAAGAGAAGATTCTCCAGATTTGGGATTTCATAGGGAACACAAGGATTTACTAAAACATGTCAGATGTCGTCACAGGAGCTCTTTAATGACCACAGGAAACAGGGAGGCACATTAGTGGTCATTTACAGGTCAATCTAAATTACTGCTAAAGGTAGTTGTCCCTTTATATTCATTCAAGCCACCACCAAAAAGGAGTCCCTATATTTCCCCATGTGACCTGTGGAGCGCTCCATGGAGAGATCGGACAACGTTCGTCCCTCCTCTGCTCAAAGCATGCTGGGAGTTGTAGTTCGGCAGCAGCTGGGGACCACTGCTCTATATCATGCTATGACTGGTCACGGTGCATTTGGAGCCCCCTGACGAAGTCCATCCCATTGCAGATGTAGTAAGTTTTTGGTGGCCAGAGAAATACAGAAGCCCTGACAAGGTGCTTAAAGTCCAACCTAAACCTAAGCAAGAAGATATAACCACTCCCATGATGAAATCCCAATAAAACTTATCTCTGGATACGAACCCAAGCATTGCAGACATAGAAGGCAGCATGAAGGGGCTCCTTGAATCTGGCCGTGACCATGTGAAGGAGTCTGATGGGGTCACTTACTTCATAGAAGGCCAGCTGCCCGGCCTCATAGTCCAGATACAGTCGGAATCTGTGACAGGGGGACGTTTGATTGATGAGGATTTCCTTGGTATTGTGCATCACTGAATACTGGTTACTGTTATGGAGCTTTGTCAGACACCAGGACTTGTTGTTATAGCCTATATCAGCCATATCCCCTGACCTGGGCATGCTGAGATAGCAAACGCCTAAACTCCATGTCCCCGATTTACTGGTTTCCACGTCCCAGTAATGTTGCCCTGAGGAAAACCGTCCCGTGCTTAACACCTGACAACGTTGTAGGTTCTTCCGAGCCCCCGGGTGCATCTGTTTAATTTGGGACCAAGCCGCCAGTTTCATGTCCTCAGAGATATCCACGTTGATCCCAGCTGTTCGTGTATCTAGTAATACGTCCTCTTCTTCAGGACCGTAGATTCTCTTCTTGACCTGAGTCATTACATCTGTAAACCCTTTGTATAGCATGTCCGAGGTCTGAACTACATCCAGACAGGCGGAGGTGTTGAGCTCTTGACTCTCCACCAATGTCATGTCCTCTCGGACAACCAAGGAGTCCTCTATGCTCGACTCTGGTTCTTGTAAGACTGACCATGGACTGGCCGTGTGACAGCGCTCCTCAAGGTGAAGTATCCTGCTGTACATTTCATCCTTCTTTATTTCCATTTCATGGATTAGATCTGAAATTAGTGACACATAATCCTCTTGTCTGGAGACGTGACTCAAGACTTTCTTCTCCAGATCGTCCAACATTATCCTGATGCTTCTAAACAAGGCTTGGACTCTCTCTGTTTCCGCCACTGTTTTCTCTTCCAACCTGTGTTGCTTTTCCTTTAAACTTTGGAGTCTTTTCTCGGCTCCTTCTTGGTTTTGGATCATTTTTTTCAGCGCATTTTCAAGTTTGTTCTTCTTCTTCTCAACGGCCTCATTGAGTGGCTCAACCTGATGTCCAATATGATCCCCATCCAGACGGCAGGTGAGGCAGATACAGGTACCATCTTCAGGGCAGTAGTACTGAAGGACCTTATTATGAATGGCGCATCTTTGTCTCTCCAGAAACACGGTGGGATCAATCAGCACATGTTCCTTTGACTTGTTGTGGAGTCCCAAGTGACTATCACACAGTGACGCTTCACAGTGCAGACAGGATTTGATGGCAGGTGTCGCAGAATGAATGCAGTAAGTACTGGAGAGTTCGGCCCTGACCTGCTCTGACTGTGTAGACTGGAATCTCTCTGCTATGTTGGATAACGTTAGATTTCGGTAGAGTGTAGGACGCTCCTGAAACTCTGGTCGGCAGTCAGGGCAGGGATAAGCTCCAGACCTCTCCATGGTGTCCAGCACGTTCTCTATACACTCCCGGCAGAAGTTGTGTCCACATCTCAGCGTCACAGGATCTGCATATATGTTCAGACAGATGGAGCAGAGCAGCTCGTCCCCGAGACCTGCACACGCCATAGCGAGCTGGAGAAACGAAACTTATCCTCCAGGAAGCGTAAAACCTTTGCTCTCGTGACTGGAAGTTACAAGGCCATTAACCACTTGCACTCCAGTATATTTGGGTGGGGAGCGCAGAGATCCATATAGGAAGTAGGGGACTCTGGTGTATAGGACAAGGTGGTGCCATGGCTTATTCCAAGATGCCTACCAGCAACAGGGAGTGGAATGGAAAGTGTAAGGAAGGTTTAAGCCAGGCTTAAAGGGGTTGTATCATTTCATTAAATGGTCTTCAGAATAAGGGGAAAGTGAAAACAGACAACTTTTGCAATTGGATGTCATTAGCAAAGCTGTCTTGTTCTCACAGGATCCCTTATCTTCGTTTTCTGTAAACACAGTTCCCCAGTGCTGGTTAGATTCCACCTCCTTTCATTTCATTGGCTGACGGCTCCACTAATTTATATTATGTCTTGCCCCCCAGTGGTATTCACAGGAACCAGCATTCCTGCCTCTCTCACTCAAAGTAAGGGACCGGCACAATTTCACTCTGCACAGCCAGCAGCTGCACAGTAACACTGCAGCTGCTTCTACAATCAGAAAACAGCAGAATTGTGCCTGGTGCCTAATGCAAACATAGAAGGAGCATTAGGCTGCCCTCTCTCACTCAAAGTAAGGGACAGACAGCAATTTCACTCTGCACAGCCAGAAGAAACACAATAATACTGCAGGGCTTCTACAATCAGAAAACAGCACAATTGTGCCTAAATGCTCCTGCGTGTAAACATAGCAGTGAGATCTGTGCTTCTCTGGAGGAGTTCGTAGAAGACTGGACTCAATTGTAACAAACCTCCAGCTGTGAGAGAAGATCAGTGCTCTGAGTTCATAGAAGATTGTCTAGACTGAATGCAGGCCTGTGGTATGTAAACAGCTCTTACAAAATAAGACTGCATAGGGAGAGGACACAGTGATGTGGACTGGGTAGGGGGCCTTGGAGCCAGCATGAACAGTCAAGGGGGAGATGATGTCATCCCCCTCGGTTAAGAAACACCCAGCTGGGAGGGGAAGAAACGCCCCTGAATTTGTAGAGCTGAGAAGCTGAGAGCACAATGATACACACGAATTAAAGAAGCGATCTCCCCTTAAAGACTTTTGTTTGCTTTTTCCAGCACCAAGCCCCTTATTAAACTTTCCCCATCGGTTGAGGGGCTTGTGGGGCTGTTGGGGTCTTTTTAAGCTCCGTTCTAACACATGATCCCATTTCAGAGGCCTCGGGAACAATGGCTTTCGGAGTTGTATGTTGATGGGGTTTCATGATAAATGCCCAACATGTCCAACCAATTATCATGAACATTTTACTTGAAAACCTCTTTTTTAAATAAGTTGCATTCAGGGATTATCAAAGCGCCTCACATGTCCCGTCTGCTCTTTCTTTCCAAATATCAGTCCTTTTAGCATCAGGTAAAAGAACACCCAATTTTGTATATAGTGTATAAAGTCCATGACCTAAAAAACCTCCTGTCCTCATCCTAGTGGGTTTTTTCCAGTTTCCCAGCACTCCCTGTTTTTTACATGGAAGGACCACTTTATCGGATTAGTTATGGGTAAATTTTTTTCACCCTTTATTTTTGATTATTGGTCATTTTGGGGGATTCAAAAGCAATTACCTTGGGCTAAACATAAAATTTGCAACCGGAACCAAAAACCCATTTTTCATATAATACTCTAACAGCAAGGTTAACCTGGAACCAGTTATCATTTTTCATAAGTTATGTCTCAACATACAAGGGAAACCTGGAACCCAATTACCATTTTTCTATTATACTCTCAACATGCAATGGTTAACCTGGAACCAGTTACCAGTTTTTCATAGTTATACTCTCAACATACAATGGTTAACCTGAAACCAATTACCAGTTTTTCATTGAGTTATTGTCTCAACATACAATGGTCAACCTGGAACTAATTGCCAGTTTTTCATAGAGTTATGGTCTCAACATACAATGGTCAACCTGCAACCAATAACCAGTTTTTCAATAATCTCCAACAGAAGGTTAAACCCTAACCATTATCATTTTTTCATAGAGTTAGGGGTCTCAACATACAATTTGTCCGTAACCAATTCAATTGATGTTGAGGAAAAATTAAAAAGATCTACCTAACAGGGAGGTACATCACTGGGAAACCCTTTTTGGGTTTTTTCAACCAATCTCAAAAAAATTGTTTTGAAGACCAAAAATCTTTCCCTGGTGCAAGCCAGGCCCCGCTGGGGATAGTGCGAGATAAGCAGGGACTTTTCCAGGCTCGATTCAGGATTGCCTAGGGCAGTGATGGCGAACCTTTTTGAGGGGGAGTTCCCAAACTGCGACCCAAAACTTACTTATTTATCGCAAGGTGCCAGCACGGCAATTTAACCTGAATACTGATGACGTCCGTTTCCCCAAAAAAAACAACGGCGCTCAGCCTTCTTCTTTTTGCATAAAAAGAAACGAGCCACAATAACATGCACACACAGACACACCCCCCCACCCAGACATATATATACACACCCCCCCACCCAGACATATATATACACACCCCCGCCCCCCCCTCCCAAACAATAAAAATACACACCCCCACCCCCCCAGACATACATATAATATACAACACACACCACACCCAAAACCCCCCCGGGGGGAAAACATAACATATACACACACACACACACCCACCCACCCAGACATACATATACATATACACACACACACACACACCCACCAAGACATACTTTCACACCACACACACACAACACAGCACACAACCAACACCCCCCCCACCCACCCAAATACATACACACAAAACAACACACCCACACACAACCACACACACACACACACACCACCCCACCCCCCAGACATACATATACACACACACACACACACACCCCCACCCCACCCAACTACTATACACACACACACACACAAAAAACACAACCAAAACCCCCCACCCACCCAACAATACACAACACACCACACCCCCCCCCCCCCACCCAGACATATACACCCCCCACCCCCCCCCCCACCCACCCAGACATATACACACACACACACACACACACACCCCCCACCCACCCAGACATATACACCCACCCCACACCCACCCCCCACCCCCCAGACAATACCACAACCCCACCCACACCCCCCCCCCCCCCCCCCCGACTCTCACACACACACACCCCCCACCCCCCCACCCCCCCCAACATAACAACACACCCAAAAACCCCCCCAGACATAACACACAACACACACACACCCACCCCCACCCAACATATACACCACACACCCACACACCCCCCCCCCCCCCACCCCCGACATATACACACACACACCACAACCCCCCCCACCCCACCCAGCATAACACACAACCCACACCACACACCCACACAACCCACACCCCCACCCCCCCAACATAACAACAAAACACACACACACCCACACCCCCACCCACCCAGACATATACACACACACACACACCCCCACCCCCACACACACCCCCCAACAAAAACAAACACAACAACCCCCCGGGGGGGGGGGGGGGGAAAAAAAAAAAAAACCAACCCCCACCCAACATTTACAACACCACCCCCCCAAAACATATACACACACACCCACCCCCAAAAATAACCCCCACCCACCCCAAAAAACACACACACACACCCAGA
>JAODAL010082130.1:0-11679 GCA_025379985.1 Phyllomedusa bahiana
GGGCATTTGCTGTGACATGCCTTACTACCGGTCCTATTCTAAAAATGTTTTTTTCTAACCGACATTTGTTCTTCACAATTGTCAAGAGTGGCTCAAGGGTGATGTGCTGTCAGAAACAGAAATAGGTAGGACACTGTTAATGGACACATGTTGCAAAATGACTTGTTTTTGCAAGATCTTTAACATAGCTATCAATCCCTGTATTGAGACAACCCATTTAATACAATGAAAAAAAAGAGAAACAAAGACATGGTGGGATTCCATCCTATTTTAAAAATGTGTTTTCTAGAATTAAAGTACTAAAAAACTTGCATGTACAAAATAGCTGTTAAAAAAATTCCTCTGAATTTTACAAGGGAGGTACAGGAAAACTTGACCAGATGTAGGTTATTCAGAGGACATGGAGTATGGAGCACGGACAGAGAACAAAGTACAGAGACCATTTCCTCCAGCACGTTGAGTAAAATGAGAAAAAGAATGCCAAGATAAAGGGCACCTGGGTGTAACAGGAGCGTTAACCACCAGTATTTCCAAGTGAAGCTCAATTGGTCCACACTCATACGGAGGGGCAAGCGCTACCCAGGTATTGACTGTGTACAGAGGAAGGCTGGAGTTCTCACACTTCCGCTTCCGCACTCTGCTTCAGCACGACAGTTTTCGTTGCTGCGTCATCAGGGCATTTTAACCTGCGTGTTAATAGATGACGGACGCCAGCCTGGGCTCTCACCGCACCCACTATAACTCCGGCCCTGGGTCATGCTGTGGCCCAGGACAGGTATAGTCAATGTCCAGTGAAACTAAAATGGTGGTTGAAAGACTCCTTTTTCCGGCACTTTTTAAATGTGGGGGTCATGCAGGTTTGGGGTCATGCTGTGCCCAGGACAGGTATAGTCAATGTCCAGTGAAACTAAAATGGTGGTTGAAAGACTCCTTTTTTCCGGCACTTTTTAAATGTGGGGGTCATGCAGGTTTGGGGCTCATGCTGCGTTCCAGGACAGGGATATTCAATGTCCAGTTCTAGTAACATGATGGTTCAAATCATACTGCCTTCTGGCACTTTTTAATTTGTGGGTGATGCAGGTTTAAGGGTCAGGCTGTGGTACAAGACAGGGATAGTAAATGGTCTGTGACTTTTTTTCTGTGACTTTTATAACCTAAGTGTGTTGCCTAAGATGTAGCACGTATCCATTTGACTGTTGTGGATGTTAATTTCAGCTTCTCCAGCCTTGTTTGGGTGTAATAATGAAAGTGTTGTTGCTCTCCCATAGACTTTAATGGTCATCGCGCATAATCGATGCTCACTATCGAAAAACCTTATCGATAGCGGCCGACTATCGACTATCGATCGATCTCGATAGCCAACGCAATCGCTCAACACTAATTGTAAGCAGTAGAAAATCAGGCACTGTACATCACCTGCCCAATAAAATCACAACAGGGAAACATGGTGTTGGCAGCATCCTGCTATGGGGGTGTTTTTCAGCTGCAGGGACAGGATGACTGGTTGCAATTGAAGGAAAGATGAATGAGGCCAAGTACAGAGATATCCTGGATAAAAACCTCTTCCAGAGCGCTCTGGACCTCAGACTGGGACGAAGATTTTTCTTCCAACAAGACAATTACCCTAAATAGCACTAAAATAACAAAGGGCAGGCTTCAAACAACTCTGTACCTTTTTTTTTACGGGCCAGCCAGGCCCTGCCAAAACCCCAACTGAGCATCTCGGAAACTGGAAAAATTGAAAAGGCTGCCCCCCCAACTTTCACCATCCAACTGAGGAACTGAGATATCTCCACAAAGAAGGGAAAAAGATCCCCAAACCCAGTTGTAAAAACTTTTTTCATTTTTCCCCCAAAGACTCAGGGCTGTAATAGCTCAAAACGGGTGCTTCACCAATACTGAGAAAAGGGGTCTGAATACTTAAAGGGATTGTCTCACTACAATTCATCAACCTCAGCCCTGTTTTTTTGGTTTCATTTTGAATCAGGGTCGTGTTTACGGGTTTCTACTAGGCTGCAGTAAAACCAGGTCGTAGCTATAGCAACCATGCGCAGCCTATCAAAAGATAAAACGGTCTGTATCTAAGGACCTGAGGGGCGATCACCCATACAAGAGGGGAAATTAGGAAAGGTGGGAAACACTGTTAATGGAAATACAATGCAAAGTACTTGTTTTTTTCAAGATCTTTAACATAAAAAGCAATCCTCAGCGAGACAACCCTTTTTAAGACCATTTTAATTTCATTTTTCTTTTTTAATAAAATTTTCAATAATTCTACAGTTCTGGTTTTTTTTCTTTTAAGATGGGGTGCAAGTGTACATACATTAATGACCCAAAAAAAAAAATTTTTGGTTCTTACCAAATGACTGCAATGAAAAAACAGTGAAAAATTTTTTTGGGGGGTGAATACTTTCCCCTTCCCCCTTTTATCAATAAAAAAAAAAATACCTTTCCCTGCTCCCGCTTCGATCCGTCTTCTTTCCCCCACAGGCGGTGTGACGTCATCTCGCTGCAAAAGGGAAACATATGGACATACCACACCCCCTTGCCAGGCAGTAATATCCGGACAGGGCCCCCGCTTGGCCAACAATGCCCTTGAGAAGAGATGAAACAAAGAAGAGGGCCAGAAAATGGATTTTTACAAAGGCATAGATGAGAAAATAAGGGGTACATGAAGAAGCGTAAAAAGATGAAGAAGACAAAGATAAGTAGAAAGACAAAGACCAGAAGAAATGAAACAAAGAAAAATAAAAGACAAAGATGAAAAAGAAAAAGTAGATAAATAACACAAAAAAGGCAAAGATAAAGGACAATATGAAGATGACAACAAAAAAGATGAAAACGAAGAAGATGAAGATGAAGAAGATGACGAAGAAGACGAAGATGGAGATGAAGAAGATGAGGAAGATGATGAAGAAAAAGATGAAAAAGACAAACAACACAAAGACGAAGACAAGGAACAAGAAGATGAAGACGACTAAGAAACGAAAGATAAAGAAGAGGATGACTATAATGACCAACAGAGCAACAATGAAGAAGACAAAGATGAAGAAGACATAGATGAAGAAGACAAAGACGAAGAATAAGAAAAAGATGAAGAATAAGAAGAATAAGAAGACGAAGAAGAAGACAAAGAATATGAAGAAGAAGATGAAAAAGAATATGAAGAAGAAAAAGGCGAAGATGAAGACAAAGAAGAAGAAGACGAAGAAGATGAAGTAGACGAAGATGAAGAAGAAGACGAAGACTAAGAAAAAGATGGCGAAAAAGAAGAAGAAAAAGAAGGTGAAGACAAAGAAGAAGACAAAGAAGAAGAAAAAGATGAAGACAAAGAAGAAGACGAAGATGAAGAAGAAGACGAAGACAAAGAAGAAGATGACGAAAAAGAGAATAAAGAAGACGAAGAAGAAGACAAAGAAGAATACGAAGAAGAAGACAGAGAAGAAGACGGAGAAGAAGAAAAAGATGAAGAAGAAGACAAAGAAGAAGACGAAGAAAAAGAGGAAGACAAATAAGACGACAAAGAAGAAGAGAAAGACAGAAGAATACGAAGAAGAAGACAGAGAAGAAGACGGAGAAGAAGAAAAAGATGAAGAAGAAGATGAAGAAAAAGTGGAAGACAAATAAGAACACGAAGAAGAGGTAGACAAAGAAAAAGACGAAGAAGAATACAAAGAAGAAGACAAAGAAGATGAAGACAAACAAGAATACGAAGATGAGAAAGAAGACAAAGAAGACGAAGAAGAAGATGAAGAGGAAAATGAAGATGAAGACAAATAAGAAGACGAAGACGAGGAAGACGAAGAAGACGCAGACATAGACAAAGAAGTCGAAGAAGACGAAGACTAGGAAGACGAAGAAATAAGAAGTCAAAGAAGACGAAGATGAAGAAGAAGAAGAAGAAGAAGACAAAGTAGAATACAAAGAAGAAGAAAAAGACAAAGACGAAGAAGAAGACAGAAGAATACAAAGAAGAATACGAAGAAGAAAACAGAGAAGACGAAGAAGAAGGCAAAGAAGAAGACAAAGAAGAAGATGAAGAAGACAAAGAGAAAGACAAACTGTCACGTACCCACTCACCAGCACGTGACTAGTGGCCACTGTAATGGAGTGGATTTATTTCCACTTGCGCTAACCTCTCACTCAGGTAGCGAATCAAGCATAAACCACACCCCAAAATTATCCGCTGCCATCACCTTCATTCAATAACCAAAAGGACAGGAAATCAGATGGAAGAAATCTGATGCCAAAAAAGCATTTAAAGACACTTAAAAAAAACGCTTACTGAGTTACCTCACTGCTCTCCAGCAGCTACAGGGTTAAAAAAAACACTTCTTCAAGATAAAGGATTTGTGCAGCGACAAGAACTAAACTTATTAACTGTAATTTTAATATTAAACGATTTACAGTGCTTACATAGAAAAAATACAATAACAAAGTATATGACATACGCAGCAAACAGTTATAAAATAAAAGGAATAAACTTAGAAAGCCCTTACACTTATTAGTCTTGACTTTCAAATCCCAGAGAAAGGATGAATGAAATGGAACACAGTTTTTTTCCCCAAAATTTGAAAACCCCTCAGCCATCTCATTTTTTCCCCCCTCCTTCAAAACAAAGTTTCCCATTTCACGGGCCCTTGAAGCAATAACGAGGTTTTTTGGAAACCCTTGAGTCCAAAATGGGGGTTTTTTTGTTTTACTATCCCCACGAGATGGCAATCAGGGAAAAAAACTGTGCTTCTGCTTGACAGATCGATGAACTTTTGCCTTTCGGGGACCCTTTTTTTTATGCCCTGGCAATATGCCCAGGGGTCAGCCATCCCTTTATAAAAATGCCTCCTTTCATCAAGTATTGTTTGGCACTTATGTATACAGAACAGTTGAAAAACGTTTAAAAATAGGGACACAGCCCATGTTAAAACAAACAAGGGTGCAAAAAACTGACAAAAAACGCTGTGAGGTTCTGCAGCCTATGCAACAAATTTTCCACCCAAAGGGGGTTGGAGTTCATTGAGCTGGGGCAAATTTTACAAACAAGCAATGCTGAATACCACCCCCCAAAATACAAATAATACATACAAACAATCCTATAAACAGTTATAAAAAAACCCTTTAAATGATAATATCATCGGACATTGTGCTCCCCAAAAACATGAAGAAGAAATGAAGAAGATGAAAAAGAAGACAAAGTAAAAAAGACGAGGAACAAAAAGAAGACAAAAAGGTGAAAAGTTGAAGAAGAAGAAGAGGAAATGGGGAAACGAAGAAGAAGAAGAAATGACAAAGAAGAAGTCGAAAAGATGAAAAAAAAGAAAAAACAAAAAAAAGAAAAACACAAAGAAAAAATACAAAAAAGAAGAAAACAAAAAGTGAAGAAGAAGATATGCAGATGAGGAAGACGGGGAAGCGAAAAAGACATAGACAGGACAAAGAAAAATTCAAAGTAGAAGAAGAGAGAGAAGACGAAGAAGAAGGGGAAGAAGAAACGAAAAAGAAGAAAAAAAAGAAGAAAAAAAGGGAGGAAGAAGAAAAAACAAAGAAAAAAAAATGAAAATAAAACGAAGATGAAGACAAAGGGGAAGCCCAAAGAAGAAACGAAGAAGTCGAAGAAAAAAAGAATGGGGAAAGTTTAAGAAACGCAAAAAAAAGATGAAGAAGATGTCGAAGAAAAAGAAGAAGACAAAAGATAAACATGAAAGAAAAAATACAAAGAAGAGAAAGACGAAGAAGGGGGGCGTGGCATTTTTTAAAACTTCCCCCCCCCAATCGTTTAATCAGCAAAACAGGGGGGTAAATTTTTGCGGCACTCCCGAACAACCCAGGACCGCCCAAAGAGGAAAAACCTGCTTTCCAACTTTTACAGCCTCTAAGCACTGACGTTGACACCATTTTTTAAGACATTTTGTTTGGCGCACTGCCCCTGCAAAACCGAAAAGGGAAAACCCTGTGATAACACACAACCCGTCGTCTTTCGCCACAGAAATAAAACCTCAACCCCGTCAAAAAAAATTATAAAAGTCTCCCGCTCTTTTTAAATAACAGCTGGGCGGAAATACGGGTTTCAAGACCCCCATTAACTTCTGCTAACGACGTTTTGCCGCCACTTTACTCCCCCCCTGCTTTTCTGGGGAAAAAAGTGCTTACAGCAGCCAACGGAATTAAAAACTAGTTTTTAAGGGACTGAAATCTATTTTCTTTCTCTGAACAACAAAAAAGAAAGATCCTTATTCCCTTACCTCTCTGAAACCTTTAAACCCCAATCCCAAAATTAAAAATGGGCCTAATTTGATAAATTAGGGGGGCAACTCTTTCCCCATGGATTTAACCCCCCCACAAAAACACAATTCGGTAACCCGAGTCACATAGTACCAACCCTGGTCTTTCCCCATTTTCCGACCCAGAAGGTTTCTTAAATTTTTATGCAAATCACCCGGTTTAAAAGTAGTGGGTTTAGCGATTTTTAACGCAAATTTTTAAATCGGGAAGGGTTTTTTTGGTGAAACGAAAAATTTTCCCGATCAAAGCGATAATTAAGGGTTTAAAAACTGTGCATCATCTAATTAAAAAATCCCCCGCTTTTTCGTCGCTTCCTGTAATTTTTTTGGGGGCCAGCAAATGAGAAATTTCAGAATAAAAGCCCGGGTAGAAAGTTTTGTGCGACCCTCATTACTGGGATGGGGTATGGTTGCGATTGGCTGAAAAATCACATGACCTCGTTTTACATAAAAAACGTTTTTCCCGTTTCAGCCTCAGTGTCTCTCACGTCTCATAGGAAAAAGGAAACCTGGGGCTCTGCCTGCGGCCCAAAAAGCTCACGAAATTAGTCCCATTTTGCACAGAGAAACCTCTAAATTAGCTTGATCCTTCCAATTTTGTTAGATTAGAGAATTTTAACATTTTATGTAGTTTTGCTAGAGAATTTTAAAGTACATCCCCACCGCGAAAATTCACGGGGGGGGGGGGGGGGGTGGGGGGGGGGGGGGGGGGGGGGGGGGGGGCGCAGGCAACACCCGACAAGCTCTATCTATAAAGAAAACTGGATAAAGGGTTTACCAAGACTTAGGGGTAACAAAAGTATTGGAATAACTTATTATTAACCCGTTTTCTATTGAAATATTTTCCCGGATATTGGGGGAACCCGAACTTATAAAAAGGGTAAAACCCTCATTTTCAGTAACTGCCCGGGCTCTTTTTACTGCAAAAAATCCCTTTTTTTTATCATTTTAACATTTCAGATAGGTGTTTTTAATTTTTTCCATTACCCCTGTGACTGTTGATATATCCCCCCTTTTCACTTAAATTTCAAACCGCAATTTTTGGAAGTCAGGGAAAAGGTTTTTTTTGCCAAAAAAAACGTGTACGTACGAAAACATCACAGTTAAATTTTTTTTTGACTTTTTTCGCACCCAGCACGTTCTTTATGCAGCATCTACGTAAATCTTAAACAGCAATTCAAAATTTTACCACAGGTGAAAAAAAAAGGTGCAAAAAATACCTTTATTAGATCAAAACAAAAAAATTTTTCGTGTTTTTTTACTTTTGCCACCCCCGCAAATGTTCATTGACGCAGCATCTAAAGAAATCTTAAAAAACAATTTTTATATTCACCACAGGTGAATTGAAAGGTGCAAAAAAAAACCGTTTATTAAAATCAAAACCCTAACAGTTACTTGTTTTTTACTTTCGCACCCAGCACTGTTCCCTTGACGCGCATCTACGAAAAACTTTAAAAAAGCAATTTTTATATTCACCACAGGTGAATTGAAAGGTGCCAAAAAAAAACCGGGTTTTTTATTTTCAAAACATAACAGTTTTCTGTTTTTTGACTTTGCGCACCCCCGCAAATGTTCCCTTGACGCAGCATCTAAAGTAAATTTTTAAAACAGCAATTCTATATTCAAACCCAGGAATTGAAAGGGCAAAAAAATTTCCCTTTTTTATATCCCAAAAAATAACAGTTTTCGTGGTTTTTTTTAAATTTTTCGCACCCCCGCACCCGTTCATTTACGCAGCCCTCTACGTAAATTTTTAAAAAAGCAATTCTATATTTACCACAGGTTTAATTGAAAGGTGCAAAAAATACCGTTTTTTTATATCAAAAAAAAACATTACGTGTTTTTTGACTTTTTCGCAAACCCCGCACTGTTTCCCTTACTCAAAAAAAAGGGGGGGGGGGGGGGGGGGGGGGGGGGGGGGGGGGGGGGGAAAAAAAAAAAAAAAACTACCCTAAATCTTTAAAAAAGCAATTTCCCATAAATTTCCCCCCAGGGGAATTGAAAGGTTTCAAAAAATTTCCCCGTTTTTTATATCAAAACATAACGTTATGTTTTTTTTTGACTTTTGCGCACCCAGCACTGTTCTTGACGCAGCATCTATAAATTTTTAAAACACAATTCTAATTCCCACCGGGTGAATTGAAAAGGTGAAAAAAATACCGTTTATTATTCAAAACATAACGTTAGTTTTTTTTGGGACTTTTGCGCACCCAGACTGTTCATTGACCGATCTACGTAAATCAAAAACAGAAATTTAAATTTCCCACGGGGAATTTGAAAGGTGAAAAAAAATACCGTTTTTTATATCAAAAAATAACGTTACGTTTTTTTGACTTTTGCCACCGCACTTTTCATTGACCAGCTCTTGAAAATCTTAAAACAGAAATTTTTAATTCCCCCACAGGTGAATTGAAAGGTGAAAAAATACCTTTATTTTCAAAACATAACTTTTACGTTTTTTTTTTGACTTTTGGCCCCCAGCCTGTTCATTGCCCAGCTTTTTAAGTAAATCTTAAAACAGCAATTCATTTTCCCACGGGTGAATAAAAGGTGCAAAAAAACCCGTTTATTATCCCAAAAAAAAACAGAAACTTTTTTTTTGGACTTTTGCCCAGTCCAGATTTGTTGATAGACCCCTTTGCAGTTAAATTTGAATCCAGCAATTTTTTTTTGATTAGAGGGATTTGAAAATAGCTGGATTTCCCTCTTTTAAAAAAGGGACTTTAAAACTCTTCCATACCTTTTAAACCAAATCATACAGTAAACACCTAGAAAAAAAGATCATAAAACATAACTTTTAATCAGAATGAAAAAGGGTTTTGGGAAAGAAAAAAAAAAAACGCCCTCAAATATACCCTATCAAAGCCCGTCTCCTCAAAAATGGGAAAATCCCCCCATAAGGGCCCCCAACGGGAAACCTAAACTAACCCTGTCCCTAGCTACATAAAAATGAAAAAAAAAAAGAAAGAAAAACACATATACCACAAATGGAGGCACAAAAAAAAAAAGTGCTGTGATAAATAACAAACAACAGACAATATACGTTTGATGTTCAAAAATACTTAAATTGATGAGGGGCCATGGAAGATAATCAAAAAGCATAAATACCCAATTCCAACGCGTTCCCCCCCTAGTAGGGGGTTCTCGGGGAAAAAATTGCAGTTGATAACAAAATTTAGGAACATCTAAAAAAAATCAAAAAGATGTAAAATAAATTAATCAGCCCCTTAAAATGATAAAAAACAGGGGGTAAGTAGAGGACGGGGTCCAGGATAAGTCAGTACAGTCCCCGCTTTGTTTAAAGGGGAACAGGCCCCCAAGCATAACAATTCAGTGAATCACAAGCCACATATATAGCCAGGAAAATTTTGACCCAATTATACACCGTTAGCACCCTTACTACCACAGAGCCCTGTATGCAAACGCCCAAAAAAAAAAAAAAAAAAAAAAAAAAAAAATTTTGGTTCACCATATTTTAATAAAATAATAATTATATATAATTATAAATAATTATATAATAATAATAATTTTTTAAAAAGCCATTTTTTTGGTATATCATACACTTTGTATATACCTATTAGAACCTATGTATCTTATGGGATTCTTGTTTGGATTTTTTTATATTTTTTTATAAAAAAATATACAATTTTTACTGCAAAAAATATTTGCTTAAAAGGCTCGTTTTTTTAAATTAAAAATACTCCCTTAGCCCCTTCCTGCCTTTTTGTATTTTATTTCTGTTATTCAAGCCCGGCTCAGTCTGCGATATTGCAGTTTTATATGTGCCGTCGGCGCTGCTGACTGGCCCCAGGTGACAGACATTCTTTTGGTCTATTATTTTTTTTAAATGTTTGTTTCTTTCCCCCCCCTCGTCAGAGAGCATTTTCCGGTATTTCATGCCGGGCCCTTTTGTTTAAACCCTTTTAAACTTTCTTTTTTTTTTTTTTTTTTTTGGGCGTTTTCATAAGGGCCTGTGGAGTCATGGGTTTCAACGGGTTACTAATTGGGTCAAAATTTTCCTGGCTTTTATGTGGCTTTGATTACTGAATTTTTTTCTGCTTGGATGTTCATAATCAATAGCGGGGATCTGTACATGACTTACCTGGACCCCGTCCCCTATTTACCACCCCGTTTTCCATCATTAAGGGACGTGATTATATTTATTCAACACTTGTTGATTTTTTCTTAGATGTTCCGTATTGTTGTTATCAACTGCAATTTTTTCCCCCGGAAACCCCCTTCTGGGGGGGAAAAGCGTTTGGAATATTGGAAAATTTATGGTTTTTTTGATTACTTCCATGACGCACATCAATTCATGATTTTTTGAACTCAAACATTTGGGCTGTTGTATTTTTATTTATCACAGCACTTTTTTTTTTTGTGCACTCCTTTGTTATAGTGTTTTTCTTTCTTTCTTTCATTTAGATGTGCAGGGACAGGGGTTTTTTAGGTTTTCCCGTGTGGGGGGCCCTTATTGGGGCGATTTCCCCATTTTTGGGCAGACGGGCTTTTTAGGGTAAATTTGAGGGGGTTTTTTTTTTTTTCTTTCCCAACCCTTTTCATTTTGATTAAAAGTTTTTGTTTTTTGTATCTTTTTTTCTAGGGGTTTTTACCTGTAGTTGTTTTGGGTTTTAAAATTTTATTGGGAACCCCGAACTTCATTTCATTATATCAAGGTTCTCTACACTTACATCGGTTAAGTAAGTACATGGTATGTTTGTATTCCTACCTTTCAAAATTTTTATTTTCTGAACATGGGGCAAATGCAGGTGGTAAGCGAGCAAAGGGGGGGGAAACTGAGGGAGAGGCGAGAGAAGGGGCTCCCCCAGTGCGGCGAAAACACGCATGCCAGGGATCCAGTTCGGACCGTCAGGCCCCGTCATCGTTTTGGGGAGGGCCCGTAATCTAAGTAAAAACTCTCGCCATCTGTCCTTCAGTGGGTTTAAAGCAACCTGCATCTGCAGTCTTCCCCCCTCGTCCCCGCAGTCACGGCCACAAATGCCACGCATCATCGCAACCTCCCCAAAATGAACCCCAAATGTCAACTGTTACCCACCCCTGTGGGTAATCCCTTTTTTGAAAACCTCTTTGATGACAAAATGCGGTTGGAGTCAAAGGCATGTTTTTAAAAATCAAGAGGCCAAAAAGGATGATTTTCTCTGTTGACGCCAGTTTCTGATGCCATCAGGGGAAAGAAGCCCGGGCAATCGCAAAAATCCCGGGCGGTCGGGAAGCTTTCAGTGCCCCTTTTTGTAGCCTGCAGCTCCTGGATGCAGAAATCAGGACACCAAGTCACCTGTGTTGATGATGAGATGAGACATTGCGGATCCATCCTGGCTTTTTCCCCAGAATTTGTTGCGAGTGCTTCACATGGAAGGGGAAGACTTTGGGGTAGTGCAAA